>CM038119.1:9199948-9334494 GCA_001642375.2 Mentha longifolia
TAATTATGTAAGATTATTTTGTTATATATTAAATGCTTGACTTCATCATAGTTCTCAAGTTTTGATTCGACTATTCAACTCGCATTTTATTGGAGGTTGACTAGCAAACTCATTTGAGATGAAGCTTATTCGATTTCTAATTTCAAGAAGGAATTATAGTTATTGAATAATTCATTCTTAGCGTCCCATTTTCGTATTTCTTCTTTCTTCATTTGCGTTTGGTAGCGCCCTAATATTCCAGACTCGGGGCGTTACAGAAATTAACATGCTTCTTGTATAAATAATTCACATTTTGAATTGCTTATTATGATAAATATATGCTTAATTGCAATGTTCAAATTGTTTATTTACATTCATCTAATTGCTTATTTATCTATATATTTTACATTTTAAATTGCTTATTTATTCTTATAAAATTTCTTATTTACACTTTCTTAATTTGCTTATTTTCATATATTGTAGTGCTTGTTTGAATGGAACTACTTGCTTATTAATTTTATGTCATCTTTTTAATGCTTAATTACAATGCTTGAATTGCTTATTTACATCGATCTAAATGCTTATTTTGTATTCCCTCCGTCCACGATCTTTAGCACTAATACTATATTGAGACTTCCACCATCTATAGACACTTTATTTTTTTAGTAATGAGCCTCACAACTTTAACACTTTACACTTTAACACTTTATCACTTTAAACACACAAAAATTTTAGAGGGACCCGTAATTATTCTACTTTACACATTAATTTATTAATATATCATCACAATCAATTAAACTCTGTGCCAAAAATTTTGTGTCCGAAGATTATGGACGGAGGGAGTATCTAAGTTGCTTACCTACATTGAAATTAACATGTTTCTTGTATAAATAATTCACATTTTTAATTGCTTATTTATGGTAAATATATGCTTAATTGCAATGTTCAAATTGCTTATTTATCTATATATTTCACATTTGAATTGCTTATTTATTCTTGTTGGGAACCCTCTGCAGTTGTTTTGATGATGTTCTTCAAAACCACACTTAGATCTAGCTTACTCATTATTAGAGTATAAGTGATAGGAACCATCTGTATTTGTTAGGACATGTGTAGTTAAGAATAAGTTGATCGATCCAAGGAGGAGATCGTTTTATCGAGCTCTCCTATAGGTGATCGATCTAGCATCCAGCCCCTGCCTCACCAGCTGCAAAAGACATGCTGCTCTACTGTTTACCTTATCCAGCTGGTTGACACATGCCTCAAGAATCAGCTGGTCTCTCACCGACTGGCTGGTCTCTCAGTCCACTGGTGCCACGTCGGTTGCCAACCTGGACCAATCCTAACTGATGAAGGTGACTCAGCACCAACGGCTCCCTGCCATCGGTCAGAGTCTCAACGGCTAGAATCCAAATTCTAGGCCTATAAATACCTTCATCTTCAAGGACTTTAATACGGAAATTTCATTCAAAGAGCCGAAACTCTGCAGAAATCTCAAGCATTCAAGTAAACTCAACACTCGAAATACCTAGAGAATTCCCAAGTGTTGAGACCCCTCGAGATTTCACCATTGAACGAAAACAGACTTTATGAAAGGAGCGAGCTCAGAGTTTCAGATCGATCTCCTTCTATTCAGCAGACTTGCTGCTGATGAGGAAGAAGAGTGAGCTGGATGCGGAAGTTGGTGGTTTTGTTGAAGTACTCTTTTAAATGAAAATCCTTTATGAATCCAGTTGGATGAATGTGTGATGCAACATGGTTAGTAGCAGTAGAATTAAATCAACTGGAAAGATAAAGAGAGAAAGAGAGCGAGACAGTCGATTTTATCATGGTTCGGAGAAGCCATCCTACATCCACGTCAAGTTCCGTCGAACTTGAGAATCCCTTTAACTTTTGGATTCTACTCCTCTCTTATTTTTACTAGCTGAGGATCAATCCTAGAACTCGACTCACTCGTCGAGATCTAAGCACGATTCCTGGGTCGTGACCCTTACAACTTTACAACGGCTAGACTAAAGACTATTAGACCAGCAAGCTTCCTGATTTCCAAAGCTTGATCTTCTCTGAAAATGGTGAAGCAGCAGAATTACTTCCTTCTTCACGAATCAACTTCTTGACTTGAAGGAGTTGCTTCTGACAAGCTCTTGAGCAACAATGAACACTCAAGAACTATTCCCCCCTCCCCCCATACACCAATTAGCTCATTTTGGACCAACAATTCTTATCAAACTGCTTATTTACACATTCTTAATTGTTTATTTTCATATATTGTAGTGCTTATTTTATGAATGTTTGATGAATGTAGTGCTTTCTTATCAAATTGCTTATTTACACTTTCTTAGCTTATTTACGTTTTCTTAATTGCTTATTCATATTGAATGTAGTGCTTATATATTGTAGTGCTTATTTTATTTATGAATGCTTATTTTATATAAAAACTATTAGTACAACAGTGTGGAACTTTTGCGAATGAAAGTTTTTGAGTGAGAACATGACATTAATAGAACGGTGATTGGTGAGAGATAAAGGCTTAATTAAGATCCCTAAATTAGTGGGCTACAAATATATAACATAATTACCCTCGTTAACCCTTTAGGTTCAAAACGGAAAATAAAAATAAATAAATAAATAAATTATAAAGAAATCTATCAATATGTAATATTCCCCCCGTCTCGCTATGTTTGACACTTTTCTTTTCGGCACGGGAATTAAGACGGAAGTGATTAGTGTGTAAAGTGTAATGTGTGTAGGGATATGGTGTTGTTTATGTATTTATACATATTTTAAAATAATAGCATCATAGATGCATAAAAATATATTCATGTTTGATCTTAAATAAAAGATCGTATCGAGACCTTTAATTTGGTATAAAAATAATAAAAATCCGAGAACAAACGATCAAGTTATGACAATATAAAGTTTTAGAATTTAAATTATATTGGGATATGTGCTGAAAAGTGAAAAGTGAGTGAATGGTGAGATTTAATTATAGAAAGTTAAGTATAATAAGGGAGTGTTAATTATTTCCCAAAAAGGAAAGGTGTCAAACATAGAAAGACGGCCCAAAAAGGAAAATGTGTCAAAGATAGCGAGACGGAGGGAGTATGTGATAACCGTAGATCTAAGGATGTGGATCCCATTTATATATATATGAGGAAATGTATGTTTTTGCCCCTTTAGAGCATAAGAACTCATTTTTTACCCACACTATAATTTTACACAAATCTTGTCCATATTTTAACTAATGGGACTAAATTGCCCTTTTGCTTTGAATTTGTAAATGTTTGTCCACCTTCATCATTCCTTTCTTTTTCATTCTTCCTTCTCTTTTTCATTCCTTCTCTCTTCTTTCTGGAAGTAGAACTTCACTCTAGGGTTTTCGGCGGTGAGACGACAGCGTTTGTTCCCGGCATGTAGACGACGATGATGGCAGCAGACGCAATTGCTTGACACGCCAGAGACGTTGGGCGACGTACTCTATTTCTCCCCTCTACTTCTCTCACGCCGGTGATGGCTACGGTTCCGATGAGGACGCCGTTACCTCCCTTACTCTCTAGCTCTATCTCTCCCCCTCTCTCTCTCTTTTTCAGATTTGGTTTTTTTTTTTGTAGATCTAGGGTTTTTTTCTCCAGATCTAGCCGAATCTGAATGTTTGTGGTGCAATCGACCACTGGGCTTTGTTCTCCTAGAAAAGACGAAGAGATGAAGGGGTGGCTCGTTCATTTTGGTGAAGAAATGAGGGAGAAATACGCCGGAGAAGATGACTAAGTCGTGTTGGTAAGAATGACACGCCGGAGAAGACAACCAAGTCGCGTTAGTAAGAATTTATCAAATTCTTACCGTCTATGAAAAACGTTCGGTAATAAAATTGTTTGTTCTTACCTTTCTGTAGATGCTTTGGTAAGAAATTGATAATTGGTAAGCATCTGGCATGTTCTTACCTTGTACCGTCTCTGAAACGTTCGGTAAGAAAATTGTTTCTTCTTACCTTTCTGTAGATGTTTTGGTAAGAAAATTGATAATTGGTAAGAATCTGCCATCTTCTTACCTTATTGCGATTTTGTATGTTCTTGCTATTGTGTGCAAGGTTGATTGGAATTACGCTCATTTTGGTGGAGATATGAGGGAGAAACACGCCGGAGAAGATGAATGAGTCGCAGATTCGTGAGTTACATGGCGGTAGCATTCATTGCGTAGTAATAAATGCGCATGTAGTTTGTAAGAAATTAGCCAGGATACTTAGTTCTTATAGTAGTATTTTTATTTATCTTACTGAAATATGTTTATTTCTTACCTTGGTTGGACCATGATAAGAAATACATAATTTCTTACTATAAGTTATAGAAAACTATATCCATTTCTACTGTAATTTTTCTTACTGTAATTTTTTTTTTTTGAATTTGAATTTGAGGTCATTTGAAAATTTGGATGTTGTTGCTATGTTTATTTGCTTTGAAAATTTTGAAGATTAGTGCTCTCAATTAGCTTTGTAATTTTCGTGTGTGAAGTTTGCGATGATATTATTGTCTTTCATTTGCTTTGTAATTTGCATGTGTAATTTTCGTGTGTGAATTTTTTAAGATTGTTGCCTTTCATTTGCTTACAATGTATTATTGTACTTACGTTTGACAATTCTTACCTACAGTTGATAAGAATTGAGACAGTTCTGACCAAAATAACTTATCATAGTATGTTCCATAGATACATATACCCCACGGTAAAAAATAAAAAAAACGCAAAGTGTACGTTTTTGGGGCCCATGAACACATATACAAAACATTAATTCCAAAAAACCACCCCTTCCCGAACATTTTTCAATTGTTTGGCAATATCATTGGGATTGATGTGGGGACCATTATTATGGCGTTTGCAACGGGAGCATTCACGCGGGCTTCTTCTTCATCGTCATCACAATCCTTGGTTCTCTTCTTCTTGGGGTCCAACATGAAGGCGAAAGGTTTGCCAACTGGATCATCTTGGAGGGATTTCCAATAAACCATTTCTTTTTTGCTCTCGTACACCCGGAGCCTATCATGAAGGTCCTATAGATCAAAGAAAGATTTTCACAAATAAGTAAGAATTTCGTTACAGAAAGTAACAAGTTATGCAATTCCAATAACATAATATCAGGGCTGCAAACGAGCCGAGCCGAGCCGAGTATTGGCAGGCTCGGGTTCGGCTCGTTTAATATTATACATGTTCGGGCTCGGGTTCGAGTTCGATTCGAGCTTTAAATTTGTGCTCGAGTTCGGCTCATGGTAAAAACTTTGAGTTCGAATTAAGCTCGAGTTCAGCTTGCTAACTATTCGATAAATGGTTTGGCTCGAGTTCGATTCGGATTTGACCTCGAATCCGGCTCGTGAAAAGCTCAAATTTTAATTCGAGCTCGAGTTCGATCTCGATTTTAAGCTCATTTAAAAGACATGATTTAAAATATTGTCTTTTAACATTCCAAATGAACATAAATTATAATAAAATTCATCATACAAAAATTAAAATGATTTAATACTATAAAATAATAAATAAATATACAATATTATAAATGAATTGATGATAATTGGCGATATATATTAATGTTATAAGTTAATATTTTCTAATAATAATTGTGGTGTAGTGCCTAATTAGCTTTGGTTATGATTTGAAATTAATTTTACACCTAAATGCTAAAGCTCGTTTACAGGCTCGATTAGAGGTTTGATTAAGAGTTCGCGAACATGCTCGTGAACAGGCTCGATTAACATATGAGCCGAACATGTTCGCGAGAAAAATGAGCCGAACACCCTAGAGCTCGAGCTCGGCTCGTTAAATTAAACGAGCTCGAATTCGGGCTTGAGCTCGGCTCGTTTATTAACAAATTCGAGTTCGAACGAGTTTTTACCGAATCGAGCACCGAGTATGTCCCGGGTAGCTCTACTCGTTTGCAGCCCTATGCAGAAGGTATTCATAAATTCTTACCAATTTAATCTAATGAAAGTAAGAAATGTTTTGATTCTTATCATAATCCAAAATTCTTATGAACCAAAATATATAAAAAACCCTAGATCTACAAAAAGAAACGCATATCTGAAAAGAGAGAGAGAGAGGGTAAAGGAGGCGACGCTTTCCAATCGCCGGTTTGCTGGCATCGCCGTCGTCTCTGCGTCGAAACCCTAGCCCGTCGAAACACCGGCGCCAGTTCGTGCTCTCTTCCTCTCTTTACTCCCACCGGCCATGATAGAAACAGGCTAGGAGAAGCGTGATCGTAGTGGTGAGAAACGGCCGACGACGGGACAGTTTGACGGGCGACGGCGCCGGGAAGATCTAGGGTTTGTGAGAGAAGAGAGATGAGAGGGTTTGAGAATTTTGAAATGAGGGGTCTAGTGTATCTTGTGTAATGAGGGAGAGAAAATGGTGTTGGGGGGGGGGGGGGGGGGGAGAAATTGGGGGAAAACTAAATTTGGGGTTGAGGGGTATTTTAGGCCCATTTCTTTAAAATTGGGCAAAAATTGTGTAAAATTATGTGGTGGGTAGATTTTGTTTCCTTATGCTCTAAGAGGACATTTTAATTGTTGTCTCTCTCTCTCTCTATATATATATATATAATAGTAAAATAATGGTCAATCAACCATGATTTTTCTTAATTATTTTTCTAAATTCTTATAATTTTGTCTATTCAATAATTTAATCAATATATGTACCATATTATTATATATCTCCTTATTTATACATATCCTATATCTCCACATTATATTAGGTATATTTTCATATTATATTAGAATTAAAATAATCAAAACTAGAATTTTATCCGCATATATTTAATATTAATATTAATTTCAATGCAAGTAATACGAATCTAAAAATTAATTAGATACTTTATCTCCTACTAAAGCAATATTCTTTTTCTTATCACTAACTCATCGATAATTTTTATAGCCATATTTTACTTTATTTTGTTGATTGATTTTAATCCTCATCTTTGGATATAAGAATAACAAATAGTAAAAAACCAACAATTGCAATTATAACGTATAAATGATGACTGCAATCATCTATAATTTCGGACAACAAATACATTAGTTGCTCCAAATCAAAATAAAAAATCCATTATTAGAAGCACTCTTTAGTTTTCTTCACTTTTATAGATGAAAGTAATTTTATGATATTACAACAATTTTTATTGCTATCTTTTAATTTTATTTTTATTAATGTTATTTTGAACGAAAGATAATTTTTATTTTCTAAAATCTATATTTCACATCAATAACCCAAAATCAATGATATACATTTAGTTAGATGCAAAAGAAGGATACAAAATTCATATTCCGTCTCATCTTTCAATAGAAGAATAGCAAAGAATTACAACAATATATATATATTAGACTCTTGATGATTGATATTATGTAAGGAAATATATCATGGTTAAGATTTCTAATCAATCATCTTGACATGTTTTCTTAAAACATCGAGCCAACGAGCTGTTTGATAGTCAAAATGAAATTATCCGAGCTCCTTCTAGTACATGTACAACATGTGTGTTGACATAAAAAATATGTACCCAAATCCATTAATTAAACTATTCTTTTACTACTGTGAACAACGAGTGACTTGATATTGTCTCACATAGTCTCATTGATACGTATTTTTTCGAACATAATATAATGCTAATATATACTACGTCATAGTACCCCCGTGAAAAAATGAATACGTCAAAATTATATTTTAAAACTCGTACTAGGTTTCGGTGGAAAAACGTGCCGAACAATCAAAAAGCAAAGAGGACTAATGTAATGGGATGGAGGTAGTATATTTAATATATTTATGCAATTATATCATTTTTCAACACTAATTATAATTATTTTATTTAAAAATTGTGACATAATTTTTTGTTATTTTTTTCTTTCTAAATTCTCATGATTCTACTTATTAATCAATAATTCAAGTATTTTGTTTAAAAGAACACTACTATAGATCTATACAAAAGAAACTTCGACAAATGTTCAGAACTCACTTCCAGCTCGTGAGCAGATCACGTTTTTCATCTCTCTGACTAGGAAGTTTTGATTGCAGCAGTTGGCTTCAACTTCTTAATTTGGTGGAGGATTGCCTCGGCTTCACATAGATAATATTAATTTCTTTTGGATAATAGAGGTGGATCATTTAGTCAAAACATGATATAAGAGATAGTGTGTTACCTGACAACATTGAAAATGCTACCCTTCTACTGAACAAAGTAATACCCTTTATTGTCATATTTACGTGTATAATGAGCGGTTTGACATTCTAAAGGTTGATGAATACATTTACCTTAGAAATAATACACATGATTGGTATTTTTTTTTGAGAAAATGTATCCTTTTGTCCCTTTAGAGATAACAAAATCAAATTTTGCCCAAATTATAACAATACACAAATTTTGTCCCCTTTTTATCAAGTGAGACTAAAATACCCTTTTCCCCCTCCCAAACCCTATCCCTTTCAATCCCCCCAGACGCCCCCACCTTCATTCCTCAATTTCAAATTTTCAATATATCTCTCTCTCTCTAAAAACCGTCGTTGCCAACCTCACGTTGCAGCTCTTCTACCAGGGCCCCGCCAAGACGTCACCGGAATCAGGCGACGGAGGCCTCCAGACTTCTTTGGGCGGCGGCGCTTGCGGAACACCATCACCACGAAGACAAGGTTCGATAATTTCCCAATAGGGGAAACCCTTCTGCGTGATTTTTGTGGGTCTCAACTCGGGCGACTTTGGGGACAACGCTATTACTTTCTGCCCACTGATCTAGAGAGGGTGAGTTAGTGTTTATTGATTCATTTCTTCATGTAGATTTGATTTTGCTTATTAATTGTTTGATTTGGGGGAATTAATTAATATTTTGGATACTGGCCATCGGCCCAAAGAAAGGAAATTATAAGGAAATTTGGTATGCTGAGATTTTTTATTTCTTCCTTACCCTTCATTTTCTGTAATGAGTTTTGTTCATATTATTTCCTTGTTCTGTTAAAGGCTCTATATATTTTAAGAAAAAAGACAGGGTCTGACTAGCTCTTTTTGATCAGGCTCGGCGTCTTCTCTCTCTCTCACTCTTTCCAGTTTCGTAATCTCAAGGGATTGGGGGGGAGATATTTCTAACATTTCTGGCATGTGTTTTGTTTTGTTCTTTGATGTGGTCTTGTGTTTTTTCATGTTTTGTCTATCTGTCATATACTTTTCACAAGCATGTTATTCGTAATATTCCCACAGTTTCTGATGGTCATAAATAATAAAGAGGAAGTTAGGTTTTAAATGATTGGCAATAAATGCGAATCAAGCAAATTGTTTTCATTTGTCGTAGGAATCTTTGATGCATTTGGTTAGAATCTGTTTATTTTCTTATCATGTATAGTTAATTTCTTATGATTTCATTTCTAACGATCTGTCTCCTTTATTAACATTGTTTTGTTTGTTTTGTGTTGTAAGAATACTCGTGCATGTATTCGTTTATAAGAATTTATTATTTTCTAACTATTTTTTGGAACATGATAGGAATCAAGCAAATTAATTTGACTAGACGTAGGAATATTTTGATGCATGTGGTTAGAATTTGCATTTTTCTCATCATATGGAGTTATTTTTCTTATCACATGTAGTAATTTTCTAACTACATCTATTTTTTTTTTTTTGAACATGGTAAGAATTTAGTGTTTTCTAACTATATGGTAACTTAGTCTTATTAGTTCTTTTTGCAGCACATTGCATCCTATCATTGCCCGTAATGGATGTTGCAAATTACCACTGCGGGTCTAGTCAGTGGAGTATACTTGGCGCATCTGTTCCAGATTTTTGCTGATGAGGATGATATCTCCATGCTATCGGAACCTACGGTTACGGGGCAGCTTGTTCGGGGTTCATCATTTAGGGCCAAGGATAGCATGCTTTCAGCAATTCATGCATATCACTTGAAGAATTTTCTGGAGTTCCGCACTAAGAAGTCTGACTTTAGAAGATACCACCTCATTTGCAAGTTTGGCGCAGAATGTGCGTTTCTACTGCGATGCACATCACTTGGCAACTCATGGAGAATTAAAAAGATGGTCGAACACACATGTGTCAGAGATATCCGTTCGTGTGCCGAATTCAGATTACTACATTTTTTATTGTAAGAAATTGTGTTGAATTTGATAAGAATATTTTAAATTCTAACGACAGAACATAAGAATTAATGTTCTCCATGATAAGAATTTACAATTTCTAACAACAGCACATGATAATTCAGATTTATACAATTTAGATGGTAAGACAATTTGTTCAATATGATAAGAATATTTAAAATTCTAACGATTGTACATAAGAATTCATATTAATTAGATTACTACCATTGAGATGATAAGAAATAATATTCAATATGATAAGAATTTTTTAATTTTTAACAAAATCAATTAAGAATCCTGAAGATAGTAAGAATTCATATTACTACAATTGAGATAGTAAGAAAATGTGTTCAATTTGATAAGAATAATTTAAATTCTAACGACATAATATAAGAATTAATATTGCCTAAATTACTGTTGTTCAGATGATAAGAAATAATGATCACTATGATAAGAATTTTTCAATTTCTTATCAATTTCATTATGATAAGAACTAAGTCATAGTTAGAAATGACTTATTTCTTATCATCTCAATTAGATATCAATTTCAATTTCTTATCAATTTCATAATGCTTTTTTTTTTTATTAGATATCAAATGTAGGATTTCATAAAAAAAACAGCCCCCAACACAGTAAGAAATTATCAATTTCTAACCATACTAGACCAACATTCACGTGGTCCAACTATGTTAGAAATTACATTTTTCTAACCATGTTCCAATAACTTTTACAATATTTTTAACCAACTTCCCAATTCTTTTAGTGCTTCAGCTACTTAGTCAACTTGTGCAGCGGTTAGAGTGGCGGTAACAACATTGCCTTGATCCATGCCTTCATTTCCTCCTACCTCGATGTCTGCTGTGTTTTTCCTCTTCCTGCCGCTGCGGGACTTGTATTCGAATGCGAAAGGTTGTGGGAGCGGGTCATCCTTCAGAGATCTCCAGTATGGTGTCTCCTTTTCGCTCGTGTAGGGCTTGAGCCTCCGCACAAGAACCTGGAAGATTGTAAGAATTCAAATTACTACATTTTTTATTGTAAGAAATTGTGTTGAATTTGATAAGAATATTTTAAATTCTAACGACAGAATATAAGAATTAATGTTCTCCATGATAAGAATTTCACAATTTCTAACAACAACACATGATAATTCAGATTTATACAGTTTAGATGGTAAGAAAATTTGTTCAATATGATAAGAATATTTAAAATTCTAACGATTGTACATAAGAATTCATATTAATTAGATTACTACCATTGAGATGATAAGAAATAATATTCAATATGATAAGAATTTTTCAATTTCTAACAAAATCAATTAAGAATCCTGAAGATAGTAAGAATTCATATTACTACAATTGAGATAGTAAGAAAATGTGTTCAATTTGATAAGAATAATTTAAATTCTAACGACATAATATAAGAATTAATATTGCCTAAATTACTGTTGTTCAAATGATAAAAAATAATGATCACTATGATAAGAATTTTTCAATTTCTTATCAATTTCATTATGATAAGAACTAAATCATAGTTAGAAATGACTTATTTCTTATCATCTCAATTAGATATCAATTTCAATTTCTTTTCAATTTCATTATGCTTTTTTTTTATTAGATATCAAATGTAAGATTTCATAAAAAAAATAGCCCCCAACACAGTAAGAAATTATCAATTTCTAACCATACTAGACCAACATTCACGTGGTCCCAAATTTCCGAGCTAGTTCACAGTTAGAAATAACCAACAAAAAACCAACTATGTTAGAAATTACATTTTTCTAACCATGTTCCAATAACTTCTACAATATTTTCTAACCAACTTCCCAGTTCTTTTAGTGTTTCGCAATTTTGCACCATACTAATTTTATTTTGCTTACAATATTCTTTGAATCTTTCATTTGAAGATCACATTCATATCAAACCAACCCTAATTAAAACTAATTGAATAGCAAAGACGTATGTTACACTCAAATTTCATACATTCCAACCCTAATGATAAGAAAATGTATTAAATATGATAAGAATATTATAAATTCTAACGAAAGAACATAAGAATTAATGATATTATAAATTGCTTAAATTCTAACGAAAATCACCCTTCTGGTTGCCGATGTGTCGCAGCATGGCATTCACGTCACCTGATAGGGTTTCGCACCCCCCAGGTATGACTTTATGTGGTTTGCTTGCAAGGTGTCCCCTTTCACACACCCATTCAACCTTGTAGGTATCATTAGAAATAAAGTGGACAACGTAAGAAATCATACACAAACTTTCCATGCTTTTGTTAGAAATAAACATTTTCTAACCATCTCAGTTACAGTTCTTAAAATCTTACTTTACTTTTAATATTTTCTAACTATATTGGTATAAATTTTTTTTACCATTTTCTTACAAAACTCTAACCATCTCAGTTAGAAATAAACAATTTCTAACCATATCAGTTACAGTTCAGACATTTCTTATCAACATCATCATTATGAAATAACAAAGTATGAAATGATAGAAACATAGATCTCAGTATAGTTCTCAAATTTCTTATCTAATTTTCATCCAATTTCTTATTAAAGTTAGAAATTTTAGAAAAACTTCTCCCAGTTGATTACAAGTTTAACTTTTCTATATATCTTAGCATAAGATTCACACAGTTAACCCATTCAAACAAGAATCAATAAATATTTATTTCCCTGTATGTTAGAAATTCACATTTTCTTACTTTCTCATTATAAGTTTCTTAGACTTCTCATTTTTTTTTCTTATGAAGTTAATACCTTTACTTTGAAACATATGAGGTCATAGGAAAATCAATATCAATTCAGTTAGAAATTATCATTTTCTAACCATAATAGCCCAAAATTCACATATGTTTGAATTTCTTATCCAGTTCACAGTAAGAAATCATATGAAAACTTTTTCATCTTACTTTACTTTTAATCTTTTCTAACTATCTTAGAATCAGTTTCTTACCATTTTCTTACAAAGTTCAGTACTTGACATAGCAACGTTATAAATCATAGGAAATTAAGATCCAACACAGTTAGAAATTTAGTAATATTTTCTAACCACGTTTCCATCAATTGTCACATTTTCATCATTTCACTTTAGGTGGGCATGCCCTGTTTGAAAAAATCACAATCAATCTTGATCATTTATTTTTCAGATTCTTATAATATTGAAACTTACATTTTAAAGTCAAATTTTTCATAAGAAACCAACCCTAATCGGATAAATTTAAAGAACAACGACCCCTGTTCTAAGTGCTATTCATACATTCAATTCAAACTGCAAACTTAAAACAGTCAAAATCACAAAATATCACCCAATATGCACATTTTACCCTAAAAACAAAATCACAAACAATATTCCTTGCATGTAAATCTCAAGAAATTGCACTAAAATGCAACATGCAAAAAACCCTACAATTCCTTACCTCTACATCCATAAAAGGGTAGTTGCTGGGTTTGGTTTTCTCCGATTCGTTCGTCGGATTTTCGGCGCCTTCCACGTCGGGAATCTCGGATTCCGGTCGCTTTCTTTTAGTTCTTCTCGTCACCATGGGTTTCGACAGATTTCGGACGGGCTTCTTCGGCGTTTCCCTCCTCAACTCCGGCGGCGACTGGCTGGACTTGCGGAGAACGGCTGCTGCGATCACACCTAGATTTCTAGGGTTACGGCGGAAGGAGGGGAAGAGAGTGCAGAAGTGGGGGAGTTTTTTTTTTTTTTGTTTCAGTTTTTGAATGAGAAAATAGGAGTGGGACTCGAAGGGTTGTGGGAGAGAGAATGTTGGAATTTGTTTTTGTTTTTTCCTCAGGGGTATTTTTGTCCCACTTTTAAAAAAGGGACAAAATTTGTGTGGATGTTATATTTTGGATATATTTTGGTTTTTTATCCTCTAATAGGATAGTTTAGTTGTTGCCTCTTTTTTTTTCTATAATACGAGTAGTAAATAATGGGTGACTTCAAAATGTAAGTGAAAATAACCTAATTGATAATTTTTCTACTATAGAAGTAAACAACGGGTGGCTTGAAATTCAAAACATGAATATAAACTATTCAAGAAATCCCAATAAATTATACTCCGTATTTCTAACTAACTCCTTCAGATATTTTCAATTATATCGAAGAACGAGCTGCTTAACATCTTAATTGAATCCTTCAGGCGGCTTGATGTTCAAATCGAGTAGAACTATTCAAGAAATATTAAACATCTTCAATCCACGTTGAATAACGGGTGACTTGATATTCAAATATTTGTACAACTACTTGAGAAATGTTATCAATTCGTACACTCTATTATAAATCCTAACAATCCTTAATCTATTATTCTGTTGCGACGAGTTAAACAATAAGTGATTTGAGATACTTCTCCATCCCACATGAGATATTTCATACATTGAATATATGTGAGATATAAAATAATAAAATAAGACTATTAAAATGGGACGTAGAGAGTACAAAAGAAGCTCAACTTCTCCACAAATCCTACATATATTGCGACAATACTATTATTTTTAAATAACTAAATATATTAAATTTTACTTAAAAATTATGATATAAAGTGATGATTGTCAAAAAATATCCATCATTAAACTATTACATATACCATGGGCGCATTAACAAAAAAATAAAATAAAATAATGATTACGAATATCAAGAAATACTACCCTCACCTATTTTTTCTATTTTTGTGGATAATGAAACATTCAAAGCTATTAAAACTAAACAAAAAGTATGTATTTTATTGACTTATTTTTTTCTAATATAATTCAGCCATATTATTTTTTCTAATAAAAATTGTTGAAATTATACATTTTGTAATAATAGTATTATTTTTTTAACATTATATATACTTATAAAAATGTGACATAAAATGATCCTCGAATTTCGACAGGCGCTAACACACTGATAAATGAAACTACATCTTTCTAACTTATTTTTTATAATAAAATTCAATACTAACACATTTTATATGAATTGCAGCAAAACTTTCATTTCAAAATGAATAATAACATTATTGTCTTATTTTTTACTTAAAAATTGAAACAATTAGGGTTTCCCGTCGAATTTCGACGGGCACTACACTAATATATATATATATATATATATATATATATACTGATTAGTGATTTTTGTATAACATAAGAAATGGGAAGCAGTAGGTGTAAATATTTACCTGTATTCAAATACAGTGGAAATGGATAATTATACAATGGAAAACAACCATTAAGCTATACGGTCAAGTTTAATGCGACATGAAATTACGTATATATGTAGTTTAAACGGCTACTGGAGTAGGAGTAGGAGACACTCTATTTTCAACTGGAATTTCGACGAATTCTGAAAGAATTGCCCGGAATTCGTCTCCTGTTATAGTCTCCTTCTCAATGAGGACTTCGACAATCTTGTCTATGGCTTCACGGTTGTTTCGGATGTGGCTCAAAGCAATTTCGTACGCGCTGTCAGAAAGCTTCTTGATTGCAACATCAATATCTTCAGCAAGTTTTTCAGACATTGAATTCCTAGCCATCATTCTCATGAACACATCACCACTTTGTGCAGATGAATCCATCAGAGACCACGGACCGATTTCAGACATGCCAAAGGTAACCACCATCTACAGGGAGAAGATAACTAATTTAGGCCATGTTCGAAAACATCAAATTAATAGAGTTTTCAGATACAAGAAAGACCATGGTTCTAGTATAGATGGAAACCCGAAATATATATTCTTGTAAGGGGGATCAGTACAGCTCAAAACGAGGAAGAGTTAATGTGCAGAGGAGCTCAGATTCTAGAGACTGTTCCTGAAATCATCAGCAGACCAAATAGAGGAGGCAAAAAACTCGGCCCCTTCCTGATATATAATCCACACAGCATTTGAACGTATTACTAATTATTGATTCACTTCACACACTAAAATATAATCTCTACGTATTGTGGAAAGGAAAACTTGACTGATAGGGAATTTCAAAAGCTCCAGTGCATGAGCTCTCAGAGAAAGAAAGATCTCATCAGCCCCAATTATTCATGTATATTTATGTGCGTGTCTCCTTATTTTAGATAATTACACATCACTCAGCACTAATCCCAATTTTGAGGAACATGAAGAGATCCAAAAATGAATAATGAAGGATTGGAGTTCTATGATACATATCTTTGAAGTTGATGCTAAAATCAGAATATAGCATAACAAGGCTAGTGTACCTGCTTGGCCAAACCAGTGATCTGTTGTAAATCACCACCTGCACCAGTTGTGACCTCAGGCTCACCAAATATGACTTCCTCAGCAGCTCTACCACCGAGACCACCAACGATTCTGGCAAACAGCTGCTGCTTCGATATCAAGGTCGGATCATCTGAAGGTATGAACCAGGTCAAACCTCGTGCTTGACCACGAGGCACTAGGGTCACCTTTTGGACAGCGTCATGCCCCGGAGTTAGAGTTCTGCATCAAAGGTTAGATAGAAATTAGGATTGAACAACATAAAGTCAAATGGAAAATCCAAGATCAATATTTGCATCGGATTCTAAAAGTGACCAAAAAGATGAACGAATCTCTATAATTGGATTTTGCCAAAATCATTCCTTAATGCTTGCTGATTAGTCAAGTCTACACATTAAGTTTCTGAATGGAACAAGATAGATTATCAGATAAAAAACCAGTTTAAGCACAGTTAGGAGGTTCTTCAACTAACTTCACCAGAACGAGATAAAAGATCAGAAAAGTTGTGACTGTACAACGAATTCACAGTAGGGGTGAGCATTAGGGTTTCGGTTCGAGTTTTTGTAAAATCGGAAAAACCGAAAAAAAATAGGGTTTTGAAAAATAAACCTGAACCCGAACCCAAATTTAAAAAAAACACGAACCCGAAAAACCGAAATTAATTTCAGTTTATTTCGGTTTTTTGGTTTTTACCCGAATTATTTTTAAATTATTAAAAAATATATATTTTTTGCTGACAAAAACTTGGGTGAGGTCGGCCATAAAATGTGGCCGGGTCAAAATGTCAATCTTTATACAGAAAAGTGTTAATCTATACGAATAAAAGTGTCAATCTTTAACATAATTATTTTACGAATAAAATGTCAATTTTTAAAAGTGTCAATCTTTATACAGAAAATTACTAATCTACATGAATAAAAGTGCCAGTATTTTAGCCGTCCGCTCGGTGCCTCTGACTGACCCAAGTGTGTCCCTTTTTTGCTTTATTCAATTCTAACTTTAATTAACACATCTAATTTCATCCAAAATCAATACTAATAATATTTTTACTAATGCAATTAAACCATAAAAATAAATATTAACTAATTTCATATCAAATATAAACTAAATATTACAATCACCAAAGATAAAGTGCCAAAGTATATAAATAATAATAATATATGCATATATAAAATATTAATAATAATTAAAATAAATAATATTTCGGATTTTCGGTTTTTCGGGTGGAAAAAAATAAAACCCGAACCCGAACCCGAAACCCGAATTGCACTAAGAAAAAAAACTGAAATTATTAAAAAACCCGAATAACCCGAACCGAAATTTTATTAATTTCGGTTCGGTTTTCGGATAATAGTGCTCACCTCTAATTCACAGTCTAAGAAAGCTTAAATGGTTGCAGCATAAGCTGAATACTGATCCAACTTTCAAGTTAGAAGCATGACAACATGTACATCTATAAGGATTCATGTCAGCATACATTAAACCTCTGCAATCTACAAGTACTTACTAGAAATTATTACTTACCCACAAATGGCATGACCTACTTCATGGTAAGCCACAAGACTCTTGCTCTTGCCATCAGTCATCACCGTTCCCTCCATTCCGGCAACAATCCTATCAATCGAATCATCAATTTCTTTGGATGCGATTGCTGTCTTACCACGCCTACCAGCCAAAATAGCAGCCTCATTCAAGAGATTCGCAAGATCAGCTCCACTAAAACCAGGTGTCCTCATGGCTATCACTTCAAGTGAGACATCTGTATCGAACTTTTTGTTGCTTGCATGCACTTTCAAAATCTCAGTTCTTCCACGAACATCAGGGACATCAACCATGACCTGAAAAAAGGTTACATCTTTAATAATAATCCTTCCACAAGTATATTTTATACAGGGAAGAACACACACGACAGCGTAAATTACCTGTCTATCAAACCTTCCTGGACGTAACAAGGCAGAATCAAGAATATCTGCACGATTAGTTGCTGCAATTACAATCACACCAGTGTTACCTTCAAAGCCATCCATTTCTGTCAAGAGCTGGTTGAGTGTCTGTTCTCTCTCGTCATTCCCTCCACCAATACCAGTTCCTCTTTGACGCCCAACAGCATCAATTTCATCAACAAACACAATACATGGGGCGTTTTCCTTTGCTTTCTTGAAAAGGTCGCGGACCCTTGAAGCTCCAACACCAACAAACATCTCAACAAACTCAGAACCTGAAATCGAGAAGAAAGGTACACCTGCTTCACCAGCAATAGCCTTGGCTAGCAAGGTCTTCCCTGTACCCGGAGGACCAACAAGAAGAACTCCCTTAGGAATACGAGCACCTACAGCAGTAAACCTCTCGGGCTTCTTCAAGAACTCCACCACCTCCACAAAATCTTGCTTTGCTTCATCCACCCCAGCCACATCATCAAAAGTTACCCCTGTGTTTGGCTCCATTTGGAATTTAGCTTTAGACTGACCAAAGCCCAAAGGGTTACCAGGTCCACCAGGTCCGCCCATTCCACCAGGGGATCGTCTCGAGAGAAGGAAAAGACCACCGATTAAAATCAAAGGGAAGGCCAAATTGCCAATCAAGTTAAACAAAACGGAGCCAGAATCTTCTTGAGCATTATGTGCAGCAAAGTCAATATTTTTCTCCCTGAACTTCTGTAGAAGCTCCTGGCTGAGCCCTGGGAGCTGTACACGCACTCTCTGCACGCGATTGCCCAACTCAGGGGAAATAGCCTCGACAATAGCAATGGTGCCATTTTCGAATAAATCGACCTTTTGCACTCTATCCTGATCCAGATACTCCAAGAACCTAGAATAAGACATTCTTGAATTGGAAACACCTTGATCATCTGCTGCAATTGCGCTTCCATTGCCTAGCAGTGAAGGTACTGCAACTGCAGCATTCCCAAGCAACAACTTGAGAAAGCCTCGTCTTCCTTCATTTATCATTCGATCCTGAGATGCTCTTATGCAGATGGATTTGGATGCATTATTCAATGCCGGAAGGCTAGTGGAAGGTATAAACTGCCTACCAAATATTTCCTTGCTCAGACCAGTTCCCACCACACATGCCGATGAAGCAGCCATCTGTCTGCAGTTCAGCAAACTTAGAAAAACCAACATATTACAACGGAACCAACATAACATAGAACCAAAGCAATCTGTAACTCTTACTTAACAGGAGATAGACTTCTCTGCAAATAGAAATGTAATACAGATTCAAGCACTAAAATTCTCAATCAGATCGAGAATTTACATCAATACAAGAAACGACGGAAGATTTCATGTCTGGCAATAACTAGAGACAACCTTAAGCGCATCAAAACTCAAGAATACTTCAAATTTACCATCAATCATATTAAATCTCAAAGAACAAACTCATTCCATGCATAAAACTGACCGCTACTTCAACTAAAACCAACATATTTCGACGAAATTACTCAAAACCCACCAGGAAATGCGGGGTTTATTGCAAATCAAGCAAGATAGCTCAAACAACACAAATACGGAAAGCAGAAGGGAAAAACCACAGAATCAGCATACCGGGGAAAGATCAATGAGGCCTTAATTTAGCTTTTCTCTAAGCAATAACTAGAGAAAGACGTTGCCTAGGATGATTGAGGAGATGATTTTGTAGGAGAGAATTGGAGGGAGCGAGTATATAGAGTGAATGGATGTGGTCTGTAGACGGCGTACGTGGCTTGTTTTGGATAATTGATTGGTCTTACATTTCAAAGCGGCTTTTCCTTGATTTTTTATTTTTTTTTATTTTTTCCGTTTTTTCCTTTTTTGTATAGTGATAAGACTTTCAATTCAATTTGGGGATCTAGGGTTTTGCTGGCCTCGGGTCAACCAAACAAACCAGATTGCTTTTATTTTCAGTGTAGCTAGTACACCCCCCCGGGATTAATAAAATTTAATAAAGTTTTACCTAAATATTATTAATGGGGAAAATAAATAAAATACACATTGTTATATATTTCGAAATAGATTCTTATATGCAAAGTTTGTACAATGGTGCTATCATTATTATTTTTCTCATAAGTTAAAATTGTTATCTACCAATATATCCAACTTTTGATAATTCTATGTGGATGATAATTAGAAAGATGCATTTAAAATAAATAAATAAATAATAATATATATTTCCAATATGACTTTATTTTATTTTTTTCAAACAACTTTATGTTTTTGGTCACCACACAGTAAAGCAGCAAGAATATTTTAGTATCCGTCTTCTATCAATTTAAAAGAAAAGGTAAATCAAGCGTAAGCATATACGGAGTATATAGGCATTACAATAAAAAATATTACTGTGCAATTTCCTCATATATTTTAGTTACCTAGCTTTGAAAAATAAAACACGTCTAAACCCTACATTGTTAGAAATGATAGGCTACTCCTTATTTGTGGGTATATTTGTGAGCTTTTTTTGTCGTTTTCTCATTTTGACTATATTGTTTTCAATTTTTATACTACTTCGTATGTATTTGTTTTATATACTACCTCAATCTCATTCTATTAGTCTTTGTTAGGATATTTATGTAAGGGGAAACTTGAATCAAGTTGATAATAAAAGAAGTGTTTTAATTCGATTCCAAAACCCGTGTTTTAAATAGAATATTTCCCTTATTATCTTTGATGATCCAACTCTAAGTTAATATGTACATTTTAATGTATTAGAAGAACTCATCTGTTAAGGAGTTCTAAGTATTAAAATGTAACTCTTAGAGTATCTATGTGAGAGCGTGTAAAAAGAAGTTGAGGCGCCTGGCTATAGGAAGAACAACAGAACGCTTCAAAGACGGAACATCCAGACAAGCCAGAGCGTGCTTCCAAGGACGGAGCACTTGTCAGGAAGCGTGCCGAAGCAGATGCGAGTGCAGCAAAGTACAAGGCAAGAAGCGAAGCGTCCTTAGCTTACTGAAAGGAAAGCCGGAGCGCTTACTGGAAGGAAAGCCGGAGCGCACTTCCAGTACAAAGCGCTTCCAGACCAGAAGTGTGCCCTGAGAACAAAGCGTCTGCAACAAAGCCGCATGAAAGCAGAGCGACTGAACAACTCAAAGAGCGTGCTTAGTTTAAGTGTGAAGGAGCTCGCTTTCATTACGCAAAGCGTCTCCACACAGCCGCCTCAGCTGTAAATTCAAAGCAGATCAAAACGCCTCTCTGATCTAGAGCGTGCTTTCAGGTCATAGCGAGAGCGTCTGACAAGCAGGTGAGATGCGATAGCTGCCAGACCACGTGTCCGTCTCGCATTGCCCAAAAGAACGGTGTGCCGTCCAATTGCTGAATACGCAGGACTAGGGTCTGAGAAGTCAACAACTACTCCCCTAGAACTATGTGTTAAATAGTAAAAGTTCTGATTTGGATTGGACATGGTGAGCGGTGCACGCAATCTATCTCTCCAACGGATAGATTTGCTTTCCCTCACTATAAATAGAAGGTTCAAGCTTCATAATAAAAGATGGTAGAGAGAGCAAGCAAAACAAAAAAAATTAGAAAACCATTCTATATCTCTCCCACAAGATCTTCGGATCTCAACCTTCTAGTTTATCAATAAGGCTTCATCTTCAAATATCCATAGGCCTTAGAGAGAAATCCTAGCCAGAAACATTATGCTTGATTGTAAAAGGATTTCTCATTAGTTGGAAACTATTCAAACCCAAACCCAAACCTAGTTTGTAAGTTTAGTTTGTAAAGGTTGTAAGGCTCATGAGTGCCGATTGTATAAACTCATAGGCTCGTGAGTGCCGATCGTATAAACTCACATAGGCTCTTGGGTGCCCGTTGTAAACCTTAAGTTTATGAGTGAAGTTCATCACCGAGAAATGGTGATAAGAGTGGATGTAGGAGCAGTTGCTCCGAACCACTATAAATCTTGTCTAAAGCGTGTTTTCGGGACCAACAAATGGTATCAGAGCGGGGGTTCCAACAGACCCTTGTTTCTTGATATTGGTAATGCGAAAGCGTTACAGTGGGTCAACCGGAGCCGATCCATCAAAAAATCTGATCTCCCAACTTCACTCAAGGATGCTGCTCTTAATGTCGATCCTCTGGACATAAAGACAGTATCACTTCCTCGATACTCAGTTGTACATCGCTTCACTTGGTCGTCTGAAGTAGAAGCGTATCTCAACTCAGCTAGTAGCCGCACGTGGGATGATGGAGCGCAGTCCTGTCATCGAGTTAGAGCACCTGCATAATTTCGTTGGCAACAACACTCAAGCAACCACCTCCGACGCTTCGCTGTCATACATCATGTATTGCAGCGCAACCAAAGAGTTGTGGGAGGCGCTTCGCTCGCTCGCCCAAGGCTCGGAGAAGATCCAGGAGAAGTGGCCATCAGCACTCTTGCAAGTGGATATCAACCTTGCAATAGAGGAGGATAAAAGATTCGAAGCGTTCGAGAATCAAATCTCGAACCTCCTTGAAGCTGAAAGATCACAAAGAAAGGATCTCTCCTACGAGGAAGACAAAACCACCGTCACCCGCGCTCTCAACGGGAAGTGGCAAAATATCAGGGTAACATCCATGACCACTCTGGATATCAAAGCGCTGGCACTAGGAATGTCGCTTCACAAACTCAAAATACTTGAGTCTAGTAAGGAAACGTCTCCAGGGTCAGCATATCCATCCCACTCTCGGGAAGATCGAGAGAAGAATATTATGCGCGAAGGAAGTTCAGTCAGAGCTTCGGCTGCAAGAGCTTCAACGAAGCGTCCCTCTCAAAGCGTGAAAGTTCCTCTTCACGCTTTCACAAACTATGACGATGGAGATCCGGCGAGTTTGTGAAACAGAGTTGGTGACCGCTTTCTCTATACCGCTTTCAAGGTTTTCTTCGAAACCGGGCAAGTAGTATATGCAGTCAATGTAGAATACCTCACTTATCAATTTTAGGAGGAAGGATAAGCTCGAGGGAGTAATTCTTCATAAAGCGTCTGACAAGGATGAACTTCAGCCCTTCCGCTCCTCCCGCGCTTTGAAGGTGCGATGTATCTACCCTCACTACAGCAGTGATCTGCCTTCCATGGTGCTTTTATGAGGTCTGCTAAAGCACTATCGGATGGATCGCCTTCCACCTTGATGGTTGTAACCAAACCAATAATGAAAACTAGAGTTGAAGACACCATAAAGGAGGAATAATGGAAATGAAAATTACCATCTGTGTGAGGGGGAAGGAGCGATGAGTTAATCAAGAAATACAAGTAACACTTGTATTTCGTGATAGAAGATCTTGAAGAACAAGGATGCTCAAGTGTAAATACAGAGCCTTGACATCCAAAGCGCTTTTCTCACCACCCGTAGGTCTATAGGTAGTTTTAGTTGTCTTAGCTTTAAAAACTAGAGTGTTTTGCCGTAGTTTTTGAAACTTTGATTCTGCCCACCTGAATTTTTATTCGGGTTTTGGCATCATCAAAAATGGGGAAATTGTTAGGATATTTATGTAAGGGGGAACTTGAATCAAGTTGATAATAAAAGAAGTGTTTTGATTCGATTCCAAAACCCGTGTTTTAAATAGAATATTTTCCTTATTATCTTTGATGATCCAACTCTAAGTTAATATGTACATTTTAATGTATTAGAAGAACTCATCTGTTAAGAAGTTCTAAGTATTAAAATGTAACTCTTAGAGTATCTATGTGAGAGCGCGTAAAAAGAAGCTGAAGCGCCTGGCTATAGGAAGAACAGCGGAACGCTACAAAGACGGAACATCCAGACAAGCCAGAGCGTGCTTCCAAGGACGGAGCACTTGTCAGGAAGTGTGCCGAAGGAGATGCGAGTGCAACAAAGTACAAGGCAAGAAGCGAAGCGTCCTTAGCTTACTGAAAGGAAAGCCGGAGCGCTTACTGGAAGGAAAGCCGGAGCGCACTTCCAGTACAAAGCGCTTCCAGACCAAAAGCGTGCCCTGAGAACAAAGCGTCTGCAACAAAGCCGCATGAAAGCAGAGCGACTGAACAACTCAAAGAGCGTGCTTAGTTTAAGTGTGAAGGAGCTCGCTTTCATTACGCAAAGCATCTCCACACAGCCGCCTCAGCTGTAAATTCAAAGCAGATCAAAACGCCTCTCTGATCTAGAGCGTGCTTTCAGGTCATAGCGAGAGCGTCTGACAAGCAGGTGAGATGCGATAGCTGCCAGACCACGTGTCCGTCTCGCATTGCCCAAAAGAACGGTGTGCCGTCCAATCGCTGAATACGCAGGACTAGGGTCTGAGAAGTCAACAACTACTCCCCTAGAACTATGTGTTAAATAGTAAAAGTTTTGATTTGGATTGGACATGGTGAGCGGTGCACGCAATCTATCTCTCCAACGGATAGATTTGCTTTCCCTCACTATAAATATAAAGGTTCAAGCTTCATAATAAAAGATGGTAGAGAGAGCAAGCAAAACAAAAAAAATTAGAAAACCATTCTATATCTCTCCCACAAGATCTTCGGATCTCAACCTTCTAGTTTATCAATAAGGCTTCATCTTCAAATATCCATAAGCCTTAGAGAGAAATCCTAGCCAGAAATATTATGCTTGATTGTAAAAGGATTTCTCATTAGTTGGAAACTATTCAAACCCAAACCCAATCCTAGTTTTTAAGTTTAGTTTGTAAAGGTTGTAAGGCTCGTGAGTGCCGATTGTGTAAACTCATAGGCTCGGGAGTGCCGATCGTATAAACTCACATAGGCTCTTGGGTGCCCATTGTAAACCCCAAGTTTATAAGTGAAGTTCATCACCGAGAAATGGTGATAAGAGTGGATGTAGGAGCAGTTGCTCCGAACTACTATAAATCTTGTCTAAAGCGTGTTTTCGGGACCAACAATCTTATTTGTCATTTTTGTCTGTCTCACTTATTAGTTCAATTTTCTAAAATGATAAAAAAATTGTGACTGCAATTAACTCTCTCTCCTTAGAATTGATTATAGTGGCATATCGCATATTTCCTTGGTTTCTGTGCCCAATCACAATGAGACTAATGCCATGGGATTGATGTAGTAAAAACTATCTTAGGAATTGGAGTAATATAGAAGACAACGCAGCACGACTTAGTTGGTAAGACGCTTCCCCTCCAACCTTTGGATCGGCGGTTCGAGTCATCTTAAGGGGGAATAGGGAACCATTATTGATCCTGTTTAGAAAAATAAAAAGAAATTTTTTTTTGGAATAATATAGAAATCATTAAATCTACAAAATAAATAAAATAAAAACTCGATTTGTTCCTTTTTCCTTCTAACTTAAAAAAAAGAGTAATAAGACAAATTGAGTTTGGATTTTTATTTATTTTATAGATTTAATAATCTCTATATTAATGTGTAATATATCAAAATATAAAACAACAAAAATTAAAAAAAAAATACTGCCAAAATGAAAAAGCACTGAAGACGCTCACGAAAGTGTCACGAATAAGAGTAACATATCATTTATCCCTATATTGAATTCGTATTGTATAATTAGAAATATAGTAGCATTTAAATTGTGATATATTGTACTTGTGAATCATCAATATCCAAGGTAAGCAAACTTTGGTTAATTAGTAAAAGCATCAATTTCTTTAAGGAATTTTGTTTAATGTCCCTAAAAAATTAAAGCATTACATATCGTAGTAAAACACAATCAACTAAAATAAAACTACACACAAACTGAAATAATTGGAAAATCAGTCAACTAAAAGCTAACAATTAATGAATTTCATGTTAGAAATTTGGCTTTTGACCAAATAAATAATAATTAATATTTAATTTATTAATTAAATTAAATATTATATTATTGTTCTACTCGCGGAGTAGATGAACGAGGTGTATTTATATGCTCAAAACGGATTTCCGGTGAGTGAGATATAAATATTCTAAGTTTGGTGGAGAGTTACTTCTTTTTTGAAAGAAGTATAAATATTATGTTTATAAGTGTTTAAACATGTGGGCTAAGTATCAAGTGGACTAAGTGGATGTGTGGTCGACTTCGTCCTAGGCACCTCGGCCTAGGCACCTCGGCTTCGGCATCGGCTTTGGTCTTCGGGCTCGGCGTCGGCCTCGGCCTGGGTCCTCGACCTCGGCATCAGCGTCGGCCTCGGCCTTGGCCTCGGCGTCAGCCTCGACCTCGGGTCTTTGGTCTTCGGCTTCGGTACTTCGGCTTCGGCCTCGGTACTTCAGCTTCGGCCTAGTCACTTCGGCTTCGTCACTTAGGCTTCAGCGCCTAGCTCAGCTCGGCCCAGCTCGTGTAGCCCATCCGGAAGAGGTTCTGGAAGGTGACTCTTCAACTGAACAGTCAGGTGACTCTTCAAATGAATAGTCAGCCTTTTCACCTTTCATCTCCACCACTACCTCAAATAGCCTTTATGGCTGATTAATGCATTTAATGCATTAAATTCCCCTACATAGTGAGCAGCTTATAAATAGAGGGGATTGTAGGCATTTTACGGATATGCATAAGACTTAAAATCGCATCTTGCTGCATATTTCTCCTTTGTTCATTGTTCGAGCTCAGTTTTCACCTATATCCAGTTCGCCGGAGCTCTTGAGTTTTGCAGTGCTGCTACTCACGAGACGAAAGTCGTTTTATCTTTGGGGACGATACGCTATTACCGAGAGCACTACCGGGGCGTATTTCGTCTTGCGGAAAGAGGGTTTTCCTCGACTCGACTTTTATTATTATTATTATTTTTTTTTCGTTGTAATCTTCATTTACGTTTGTACGCCCGGCAAGTTTGTACTCAATTTTTCCAACAATCGCAAGATGAAATATTTACTTGCCTTCCGACGTAACTGAAGATGACGAGCACTACTGCTTCCACCGATTCTACCACCTCGGCTTCAACCACTCCGTCCATCGTCTCCTCGACGATGCCATCCACCATATCGTCGACTGCTGCTCCCTCGACCATGCCGTTGCCGACCTTCACTACTACTTCGGCAATGTCCAACACTGGCGGTTCCACCTCGGCCTCGGCTAGGCCTTCAAGTTCATGGGTTTGGAATAATCCATTCCTATCAAGCGGAGGTTCCGGTACGACCGGCTCTGTTGGTGCCACCTTCGGTGGGACTGTTGGTTCCACGTTTAGTGGAACTGTTGGAGCGTCATTCGTGGGCTCGACTATGGGTGCCTTCGGGCTTAACCCAAGTGGCTCCCTTATGGGAGTGAACTCGGCACCTAGGGTGATGCCACCCGCCGAGAAGCCACCGAAGTTCGGAGGAGCCGACTTCAAAAGATGGCAACAAAAGATGTTGTTTTATTTAACAACATTGGGGGTGGCGAACTTCCTAACGGAAGATGAACCACCGGTTCCAAGTGCGGAGGAGGCGAACTTCCATGTTCGAGCCTTCTACGACAATTGGCGAAATGGAGATTACTTGTGCAAGAATTTCATCCTAAATGCCTTGGATGATAGCTTGTACAATGTGTACTCCGGTGTCAACACCTCCAAAGGAATTTGGGAGGCGTTAGACAAGAAGTACCGTAGCGATGATGCGGGTACGAAAAAGTTCGTGGTAGCACGATATTTGGACTACAAGATGGTCGATACTCGACCGATGATGGAGCAAGTACAAGAGTTTCAACTCATTGTACATGACGTCCATGCTGAGGGGATGGCTCTTCCGGACGCATTCGTGGTTGCAACGTTGATCGAGAAGTTGCCCCCGAATTGGAAGGACTTCAAGAGCTACCTTAAGCACAAGCGAAAGGAAATGACTCTTGAAGACTTGATTGTGAAGCTTCGCATCGAGTCCGATGTGCGCAATCAAGATAAACCGAAGGCATCGTCTGATGCAAAGGTGAACTTGATGGAGAAGGGCGGTCCCTCCAACAAACGTGATCGCCCAAATGCTAAAGATAAAGGCAAGGCAAAGGGACCATCGAAGAAATTTGATGGTGATTGCTACAATTGTGGCAAGCATGGGCATACTGCGAAGGACTGCAAGAAGCCCAAGAACAAAAAGAAGAAGAAACATGCTGCCAACGTCGCCGAAAAAGACGGCGAGTGGGTGAAAGAAGATTTTTCGGCTGTGGTCACCGAGGAGGTCAACCTAGTCAAAAATTGAGGAGGCTGGTTCATCGACATTGGCGCTACTGCGCACGTGTGTGCCGATAGGAACAAGTTTGTTACCTATCAAGCTGTTGAGGGGAGGATCAACATGGGGAATCAAGCTTCGTCCGTGGTTATTGGAGTTGGAGATGTGGTGTTAAAGCTTACATCGGGAAATTCTCTAACTTTGAAAAACGTGCTGCATGTTCCCGACATCCGAAAAAACTTGGTCTCGGGCTCTATCCTAGTTAATAAGGGGTTTAGACTAGTTTTTGAGTCTGACAAGTTTATTTTGTCAAAGAGTGGTACTTTCCTTGGAAAGGGTTACCTCTCTGATGGTCTTTTTAGATTGAATGTATTGGTTATACGCCATGTACCAAAATCTATTGAGAGTAATGAAAATGCTACTACTTCCTCTTATATGCTTGAGTGCTCTGATTTATGGCATTGTAGATTAGGACATGTTAATCTAAATGCTATAAAACGATTAGTAAATTTAGATTTACTAAAGTTAAATGAAGTTAACACTCAAAACAAATGTGAAATTTGTGTTGAGGCGAAAATGACAAAACAACCATTTCATTCGGTTGAGAGGAGCACGAAACCCCTTGATTTAATTCACACCGATGTGTGTGATTTAAAGTATGTGCAAACTCGTGGTGGTAAGAAGTACTTTATCAAGTTCATCGATGATTGCACGAGATATTGTTATCTTTATCTTTTAAGAGGTAAAGATGAGGCTATTGAAGCGTTTAAACACTTCAAGAATGAAGCCGAAAATCAACTAAGTGGTCGAATTAAGAGTGTTCGAAGTGATAGAGGTGGCGAATATGTTGCTCCGTTTGAGGAATTATGCAACGAAAGTGGTATAATTCATCAAACGACGGCTCCTTACTCACCTCAATCAAATGGCGTTGCTGAACGTAAAAATCGAACTCTTAAGGAGATGATGAACGCTTTGTTGATTAGTTCAGGGTTGCCCCAAAACATGTGGGGGGAAACTGTCTTGACGGCTAACTACATACTGAACAAGATTCCACTCAAAGGTAAAGATGTTACACCTTATGAGTTATGGAAAGGTTGGAAACCATCGTACAAATACCTTAAAGTATGGGGGTGATTGGCGAAGGTTGAAGTGCCTCTACCTAAACAAGTTACAATTGGCCCTAAAACGGTTGATTGCATCTTTATTGGGTATGCGCATAACAGCAGCGCCTATCGCTTTGTTATCCATAAGTCGATAGTACCCGACATGACTGTGGGAACAACGATCGAGTCAAGGAATGCGATATTCTTTGAACACATTTATCCTTGTAAAGACAAGGGTAATGTTGAATCCAATTCTAGCAATAGAATTGAAGGTAGAGCCACGAGTTCTAAATCCGAGGATGAAGAACCTAAGGCACGTAAACGACAAAGGTCTAATCCGGAAGATAGTGAACCGAGACGTGGTAGTAGAGTTTAGAAACCAAAGAAATTTGGTCTGGATTATGTAGTGTTAATGTTGGATCAAGAACCAACGACGATCAAAGAAGCTTTTTCTAGATCGGATAGTCTGCTTTGGAGAGAAGCGGTACAAAGTGAAATTGATTCCATAAGGCAAAACCACTCTTGGGTGTTGGTTGATTTGCCCGAAGGCTGCAAACCCTTAGGATGCAAATGGATCCTTAAAAGGAAATACAAAGCCGATGGATCAATTGACAAGTACAAAGCCCGTTTGGTTGTCAAAGGGTTTAAGTAGAAAGAAGGGTACGATTATGTAACGTCTCGTACTTTTCTACCTATTATAGAAGTTAAATTATGAGAATAAAGGAAATTATCCGCTTTTAGTGATTGGCTTTCCCTTCTATATAATAAAGTTATCTAGAAGAAATTCTATAGTAGAACCAAGTAGCCACTTGATTGAAATATTTTGACTAAGTAGTTAATTATTGCTTTGATTACAATTTAGCAAGTTAAATCGATTCTAGCATCTCAATTAAATTATTTAAGAGTCTATTAGTGTTCGTTGTTAACGGGCCAAACCACCTTCAATTGGACCAAGTCATTAGCGTATTGTGTACATGAAATAAGTGTCGAGGCCAATATAAAAGTTCTTAAATGGAATCGAGTAGCAACTTGAATTCATACTATTCTTAGTTTATCGATAAATAATCGATTTAGACGCTCAATTGATTTATTCGATTAAGTACCTCGATTATCAAATATCGTGATCATTAATTTATATTTTATTTTGGGCCAGGCCCATTAACTAAATTGACTATGGGCCAAGCCCATTACATAAATGCTTGTCTTTTGTTTAACCAAGCCCAATAGCTAATAAAGTCTTATTAGTCGAAAACATAAGCAGCAATTGAGAATAATTTATTCAACATAATGAATAAATAGGTTAAGTTACACATTACAAACAAAATTCTTCAAGTCAACAATGGTAGGCTATTGTGAATTAAATACATAAAGATTGCAAGGGGAAAAACATGTCTCTAATTCAAGGAAGGGAAACACATCTACAGTAAATCTACCTCATAAAATCAGCCACAGTACAACATCATTCTTGAGCAGTCGAAACCTGCAAAAAAGAGAAGATTTGAGGGGATTTTATGCAGAGAATTAATTATAGCAAGACCTACCATAGCAATACCTAAGAGGGTAAATACAAGGGCTACTCACTATCATATATACACCCTCCTACCTCAGGTTTCAAGCTGCACCCTTCATCATTCTTTTTACAAACAGAGAGAGAGAGAGAACAAAGAAAAGAGAGTAAGAAACTAGAGAAAGAATAGTGAAGAGAAGCAACAGTAGAAGAAGGGAAGGACAAAAGCAGAGATCCATTTCCCCACTACCACAGCCCTAGCACTCTCACTTCATCAAGGTATTTTCAGCCAACTCTTCAAGCTATAGACATGCTCCTCTTTAGTTCTAAACCAAGAACAGTTAGAACACTGAAAATAAGCATGCTGCTGCTTTTCCTTCAAGTAATAAAGCCTATTGAGTATGAACTAGATAATCACAAGGCATGAACCGAGCATACTAACTTCTATAAACTCCAACTCTCAAAACCCAACCAAACAAGCATGACGATCTTTTAGTAGCTCTAAAACAAGTACACCGATAGCATGTAAATTCTATACTTTAAATCCATAAACTAGAAACTGATGCCCAGCTGAACACTCATAACAAAAGCAATAAGCAAGTCCAGCAATCAACACATTACTTATGTTCAAAATCCTATAACTAATCAAACACAAAATTGATAACAAGAACAGCAGCTAGCCTATATTCATAACTGACAAAAAAAAGAGGAGAGGAGGGCAGATATTGAACCTCCGTCGAGGCGCGAGGCCCCGACGGTGAAGACTAAGACCGGAAGCAGCGGCGGTGTTTCCGTCGTCACTACGCCTGAAACTGCAAGAAGAAGAAGAGAGAATTAGAATTAATATCAGAAATAAAAAAAAGAATAGAATTAATTAATAAAGCTAGAGAAAGAGTTGGGGAAAGCTCGAAGTGGCCGGAGCCCTCATCGAAGTCGGATGGAGCTCGGCTCTACCCCGACGATGGCAGCAGCGCCGTCGTGTTGCGGTAGCGGTGGAGAGCTCGCGGCGACAGCAGACGATGAAGGGCTGGAGGCGGAGCTCGAAGGAAGAAGGCGCTGCACACAGAGGAAGCCACTCTCAACCACCGAGGATGCGACGGGAAGCCGGGAAAGTCGGCGAGAAGAGAAAAGGGGGGAGAGAGGAAGGAATCGCAGAAAGGGAAGAGAGGGCGTGCGATCGAGAAATGGAAGAGGAAGAGAGATCGGGACTGTTTTGACCAACCGGGTCGGATCATGGGTCGCGGGTTCGGGCTTTGGGCTGAGGGACTGGGCCGAAAATGGCTGGGCCGAATTGACTGGGCTGAGCAGTGGGCCGAGAGAGATGAGTGTGGGCCGAGTTCATTCAGTCCAGTGGCTGATTTAGTTCTTTGTGGACAAGAAAATTCAGTAAATTAATTTTACACCCAACACTGATTAATTATGTGGTTTAAGATACCACTAATTAATTTTTATTACACTCACAAATAATGATTTAGAGATTAATAATTCTTGAGTGAATTATTTTACGAGATTAAAAGATTTAACTTATAGAAATAAGTTTATTAACCAAGAATTAAGTTTATTAACTAAGAGTTAGTAATAAAGATTTTATTGATTAAGCTAATCAATTATACAATTAGAACTAATTATTGGGAGGCCTCTAAATTAATCTAATCCCTAGATAATAAATCAATTAATTGATTTATTTAGAAGCAATCGAATGAGCTATTCGTATAATTCGATTAATAAATCGAGCTTAGAAGACAGTGACAATGTCACTTAATTTTTTTTTTGAATAATCTACAAGAAGCTATAGAGCTAGGATCATTCGACAAGTTTTGTCGTTCGAGTTAAGAATCTTACGATATACTTTCTTCAAGGTCAAGTGGAGAAGGATCAATTATCGAGGCGAAGCTAGAAGTTAATAGCACTTAAGCAAGTGAAAGAGGTGGGCTTTCTTTTAAAACAAAGCATGTTTTATTAGTTGATATAGCTCTTTAAAGTATTGTCATGCCATAAAATGTTTTGTTTTTGTATGATGTCTATCTGCTATTGGCTATGCCAATGTTATTTAATCGAATTCGGGTCCCTGTATGGCCAGCTGCTATACTTGGATTAGTGTACACAGTGGTCGAATCGTCTAGTGTGACGGTCGATCAGGTGACGAGTGAGGTGGCCACCTCCTCGGGCACCACAGATCAGATATGGTAGATTACAACAGAATTTTGACTGCAGTCACTTTTGAGAACCAAGAGATTTTAGTGAACATAGACTTTTAAGAAAAACCCTATGTTTCACTCAGTATATGGATGACAATAAAATCAGTTTTGGGCAAAGTGTTCACTGAGTACAATTTGTACTTAGCCCTATACATTGTTTTTAATGTGCAGGTTGAGCAGGTTGAAGCGGAGTGACCGACAGAGCTTTTGTCAATTTAGTGAAGATTTAGTTGTTGATAACTCTTGGTAATACATGTCTTCATACATGTATTTATAGCCATACTTCCGTTGTGTACACTCTGATGTTCTTAAAGTTCCTTTCGATTTAGATGTATTCTGAGTTAGAATCATGACAAACATTGTCCTACTTTATTAGTTATAAGTATCAGATTATCTAGAAATGAGATTGCCCTGAGAGTCAATTCAAGAAATATTCTTCATGTATCCATTATTTCATATTCATATTTTATAGTCACGAATTTATCAAGCTTAGCTATTTATTTAGCAAAGTGCGGTCGTGACAGAGTGGTATCAGAGCACTAGGTTGCTCTGAAATCCAAGAGTCTTCTTAAAAGTAAAGTCTAGACTTGAATCGCTAGACTTAGTAGAGTCATTTGACAAAAGCTCGGCACTCCGATTCATCACGCTCAACGAGGTAAAGGTAAATGTTTTCTTCAAAGAGAATGAAAGTTAGAAACTCTACTTTTAAAAGAACTTAGTAGAGACTTGTTCTTGATCAATTAGAGAGAAAAGAGATTCCATAAAAGAACATAGTTGCTTAGTCACGTACTTGAGTAAGCATGCTTGAATTTAGAACTCGAAATGAGGTTTTCTTTTCCGAATGATCAAGAAGAAAAGATGGAGAGTATTGTTAGAAGCAAAAGGAGCCAAGTCACGAAGTACGACACGAATCAAGTAGCAATTCAGTCGAAGAGATTGTTATCTGTTGCCCGAGGCGATCGAATAACCTAAGGTTGCTAATGCCTTCAAACTTAGCATACACCAACGCTAAAGTTAGAATAATATACATTGTGGCAAAATAAGTAAGTCCACCCCAACCCAAGGATGTTGCTGCATACTTGGACAGAAAAATAGAAGTTAATAAAGAAGAAAAAGATTTTTTTTTTTAACGAGATAAGTTCATATACTATTAGATTTAGTAGTAAGCACCAGGGCGTAGTGCCATTTGCAGCTAATAACAAATTCACTAAAATGTTGCGACCAAATTTGCAACTTTTATGAGAAATAGATATGTGAAGAAAAATTCTTCTTGTAATATGGTTAAGCCATGTTCGGGATGATTTAGCATCCTACTCGGCTAGACTTTCAAGCCATAATGATCGATCTTCGAGACGTTGCTAAAAAAAAAAGGAAATAAATTAGAAAGTTTATCTCCACACGCTGGTATGCTTCGTTAGCAACAATAACATGTTCCATTGCCAGTTCAGTTCCCCATAAGAAGTAAAGGGATATCAATCTCCTACATTAAGGATTAGATAGCCGGAGAATCGATGGAATTATGGAGATAGTAATTTAAGGGATAACCTTACATACGTATGATGTGGCATCTACCATTTTTGATCCCCAGGAAGCCAATAAAGTCTATTTGTCTTCCGAGAAAATAACAAGCTGGGAAAGTTTTGAGCTAAAACAAAAGTTTTCCAAACCTTGGAAACCTTATTTTTCGTCATTTGTTGACAAAGTCACCAAAGTACGACGGGTGGTCCCCTACTGAGGAGGCGCTTATGTGGAACTGGCCACTCTACATAATCTCAATCTCAGTAGCATCATTCGTAGACCAGAATTCAGATGGGTATCTACAAGAGGGTCTTTTTCTTTGATCCCTTGTCATTTTGCTTCTACCCTCTGACTATGCTTTCCACACTGGTCTGAAAATTTATTGAGGAAACCATTTAATTGATTATCATGCCGGAATTGAAATATTATTCCTATGGAATTACCTCCTAGTATCACTTCAAAAGTTACTTCATTTCATATTGTCTCCCTTTTGAAATTAATGAGACGTAAGAATTTAGCCACTCGAGAGTTCGGGCTATGACAAAAAGCATAGTGCCTTTTGAAAAATACCAGAAGTTTGCGAATAGATCAGAATGAAGAGAAATTAAGACCTAGAATAGAAAGGGTTGAGACCCACTGTCCAAAGGAAGATAGACCCAGAATACATATATAAGTAAGAAATATCAACAAGAGATTTGAGTTGATATACTTAAGGATCCCTTAAGAAGATCTTAAGGACCCCAAACGAAGAAGTGGAAGAGTTGGATACAAGTATTACAACACATATCAGTATGGGGATCAGTTATCAGTTTTAAAGACACATGTAGCAAATAAATCAATGGAGCTAATACGCTTGTCTAGTTGGTGGCTGAGACCAGTTAACAGCGAGAATCTATTAAGCTTAAGGGATTAAAGGCAGCGTACTCACGAGTTAGAGGAGTTCATAAATCAGTAGCATTGAGATGTGAATTTAACTAGATCGAGTAGGCAGATGAGTTAAATCAAACATGTGAGTTAATTCCGTATGAGGAGTTTTGAGTTCTCTAGATAAGAAGTAGTGAAATACCATAACTACACGAGGGAAGTCCTGGTCATGTTGCGGAGACCAATGATAATTGATGAATTAGAATCCACAAAAGAAGCAAATGGAAACGTAAAGATATGATAAGTATCGAGAACTAGAAATAAAGTACAACGTGATAGGAGATGAGGGTAGCCACCCTATATTCAGAAATGAAACTAAGACTTCCTAACTGAGGAATAATGATTTAAAAGAGGCTTAAAGGGGCATTGACTAAAAGAGAGATTAATGTCCTAATCTAAAAGATCAACGGGAACCTCAAGATAGACAAAAACCGTTAAGAACAATACAAGGTGAGAAAGCATTTTAGCCCAAGTAACTTTCCATTGAAAGGAGAAAGGGAAACGCCACGGCAGTTTTTCCCCACCACCACCCCAACTCCCACCGTAGAACCAACAACGATTTATGTACCATCGATGACAGAAGGCGAAGGTCTATGCGTTGAATCAAGAATCAAGGAAACCTAGCAGGTGTGGGCATGCCCCGCAATATACCTGTTATAGTTTCATTCGATACGAGAGCTTATCATTCCTTAATCGCTAAAGCATGCGTAGATAACACAAGGTTGATGATGGAACAAATAGAAGCGGATATGCGAATCACGTCACTGGTAGGAGAAACTATCACTCTTACCCATCGTTGTTCGAATCTATAATTGAATGCAGGTTCACCTTAGTATCTAGATAACGATCTTAACATCATACTGATGAAAGACGTAGATATAATTTAAGGAGTGGATTGGCTAGCTGAGAACTACGCCACTATCCTCTATAAGGAGAGACAACTCTCTTTTCGAATTCAGGAAATGAGTCTATGGTTTTCCATGGGATCGCTATGAATAATCAAAAATCAGTTATCCCTGTTCTCCAAGCAACGACCATGATGAGATAAAGGATATCTGGCTAACCTTGTTAGCTGAATAAGGAGCCGAAGGATGAGAAGGAGAGAAAAGTAGCTAACGCGGAATTCGTTCCAGAATTTTCTGACATTTTTTTCAAAACGTATTACCAGGGCTACCGCCATATAGAAAGATAGAATTTACTATTGATTTGGAACCCATATCAACTCCTATATCAAAAACACCATATAGGGTGGCCCCGCAGAAAATAGAAAAAAAAAAAAAACTTACAAGTACAACTCCAAGAACTGTTGGACCTAGGTTTCATTAGACCTAGCGTGTCGCCATGGGGAGCACCTGTGCTATTTGTGAAAACGAAGGACGGCTCCATGAGAATATGCATAGATCGAGAACTGAACAAGCTGACTCTCAAAAAAAATAAGTACCCTCTACCTAGAATCGATGATTTGTTTGACCAACTCAAGTACCATCAGCTGAAGGTTCGGTCAGAGGACATACCCAAGACAGTTTTCCAGGCCATATATGGCCACTATGAGTTTGTAGTTGTGCCGTTCGGATTAACCAACACACCAGCAGTATTCATGGATCTCATAAATCGTGTTTTCCACCCTTACCTAGACAAATTCGTGCTAGTAATCATAGACGACACCTTGATTTATTCGAAGTGTGAAAGGGAGCACGAGGAGCACTTGAGGACAGTGTTGAAAACATTGAGAGCAGAGAAACTCTATACCAAATTCAACAAGTGCGAGTTCTGGCTAAAAGAAGTAGCATTTTTGGGACATGTCGTGTCATCTGAGGGAATAAAAGTTGATGCTGCAAAAGTTGAAGCAGTGCAGAACGGGAACTTCCCATCAACGCCGAATAAGATTCGCAGTTTCTTAGGATTAGCTGGCTACTAACAGAGATTCATAGAAGGATTCTCCAAGATAGCAAAGCCACTAACACAGCTATTACAAAAGAAAATCAAGTTTCAGTGGACTCCGGAATGTCAGTCAAACTTTCAACAGTTGAAAGCAAAACTGACCACCGCATCAATTCTGGCAGTTCCAACACCAGAGAAGGAGTACATAGTTTACAATAATGCGTTGAAGAATGGACTTGGTTGCGTTCTGATGCAAGAAGGAATGGTGATAGCCTACGCATCTAGACAGCTCAGACCCCACGAGCTCAATTATTCAACCCACGATCTAGAATTGACAGCAGTCGTGCACGCCCTGAAAATTTGGAGACACCATCTCTATGGAGTTCGGTGCGAGATTTTCACAGACCCTAAAAGTCTTAAATACTTTTTCGAGCAGAGAGACCTTAACTTGAGACATAGAAGGGGGCACTAGTTAGTGAAAGAGTACGACTGTAGGATTAACTACTATCCGGGCGGAGCCAACTTAGTGGCAAATGCTTTGAGTCGCAAGACTCGCAATTAACATTTCTTCTAACGAATGACTAGACACTCATTCAAGAGTTCACCAAAGTGAGCCTAGAAGTTGTGTTGCATTTTGAGACCATATTTCTATAAATCAAGTTTCATTGATATAAAAACTTCGTCAAAACGAATGTTAGTTACATTATTATTCCGTTTGGAATAGACCTCAAAGAAAGGATTCCCTAATAATTATTACCTAAGTAGAAGCAATTAGTAAATTGCATCTTACATGAGTAATTAGTTATTTAAATTAGTACTTGAACAGACCCAATGACCAAGCAAGTGCTTAGTCTTCCTGACAATTTTGATTAAAAGCTTAATCCAGCCAAGAGATCTTCAAAAAGGTGATTTACGGGTAATATTTTCTAGATAGAATCAAATAGCAATTTGATTGATAGTGTTTTTAGATAACAACTACAGATACGATCAAAACAAATGGACCACCTAATTAAGCAAACGAGTAGTGCTTATCATTAGTGAGTATATAGATTATTGAGCCAAGCCCATTTATTAACCCATTCGGCCTAATCATCGAAATGAATTAGAATTCGAACGCCAATAATCTTAGGCCCATGGGAATTATTAATTTTTTTTTTGAGTCCAGTTACTAATTAAGGAATCATCGCCACTTTAACTAGCGCCTGATTTGAGAAGCCAAATTCTGGATGAAGAGTTTAAGTAGAGACGATTACAGATAAGAATTGGAGAGCCCAAAAAGTTATCGCAAGGAAGCATGCAGACAATACAATTGCGGTGGGAGGGAGACTGTGCTTTCCACACAACAAAGGACTTAGGAACGAAGTTCCGAGTGAAACTCACGATGCACCATACATCCACTACCCTGGAAGTACAAAGATGCACCAAGACCATATGAAAAAAAAAATTATGGTAGGACAGGATGAAGAGAGACATAGCTTCATTTGTTGGAAGGTGCCTCGCCTGTCAACAAGTGAAAGCTCTGCACCAACAACCTTATGGCAAGTTGCAAACCATAGAGATTCCACAGTGGAAATGGGATCATATCACCATGGATTTTATGATAGGATTACCTAAGTCGAGAAGAGGGAATACAACTATCTGGGTAATTATAGACCATCTGACCAATAGTGCTCACTTTATTCCAATTTCGATAACTCATACATCAGAGAAATTGGCCCAACTGTACATTCGAGAAATCGTACGGTTGCATGGTGTGCCAGTTTCGATCACGTTGGACCGAGATTCGAAATTCACATAGAAATTCTGGATGAGCTTACAAAAAGAATTAGGCATCAGATTAAATCTTAGTACCGATTTCCATTCTCAGACAGATGGACAATCAGAGAGAACAATTCAGACCCTCGAGGATATGCTGAGAACAGTTATGCTCGATCGAGGCGGTCACTGGGAGCCAGTGTTACCCTAATCGAATTAACCTATAATAACAGTTATTAGGTGACCATAGACATGGCACCATACGAAGCATTGTATGGAAGAAAGTATAGACACCACTTTATTGAGATGAAGTAGATGAAAGAAAAAAAAAAATACTAGGCCTCAGGGCGATCAGCCAAATGATCGAGACTGTGTGTCAAATCAGAAAGAGAATTACGGAGGCTTAGGATAGACAGAAATCCTATGCTGATAATCAACGAACTGGAATTCAGTTTGAGATAGGAGACAAGGTATTTTTGAAAGTATTCCCTTCCAAGGGATAATGAGGTTCGGTGTCAAATGAAAGCTGAGATCTCATTTTATCGGACCATACGAAATCCTAGATATAATAGGTCTAGTAATATATAGATTAGCACTACCGCCAAGTTTTGGGAACATGCACAATGTTTTCCAAACTTGAGCTATGAGAATAGACCAGAAATAATTTTAGACTGTAAGATACAAGAGCTCAGAAATAAATCAATCACATCGGTGAAGATTTTATGGAAACACCATGGGCAAGAAGAAGCATCATGGGAACTTGAGGATAAAATGAAGGAAAAATATCCGGAGCTGTTTAATTAAAGTATGCAAATTTCGGGACGAAATTTCTTTTAAGGGGGGGTAGGATGTAACGTCCCGTACTTTTCTACCTATTATAGAAGTTAAATTATGAGAATAAAGGAAATTATCCGCTTTTAGTGATTGGCTTTCCCTTCTATATAATAAAGTTATCTAGAAGAAATTCTATAGTAGAACCAAGTAGCCACTTGATTGAAATATTTTGACTAAGTAGTTAATTATTGCTTTGATTACAATTTAGCAAGTTAAATCGATTCTAGCATCTCAATTAAATTATTTAAGAGTCTATTAGTGTTCGTTGTTAACGGGCCAAACCACCTTCAATTGGACCAAGTCATTAGCGTATTGTGTACATGAAATAGGTGTCGAGGCCAATATAAAAGTTCTTAAATGGAATCGAGTAGCAACTTGAATTCATACTATTCTTAGTTTATCGATAAATAATCGATTTAGACGCTCAATTGATTTATTCGATTAAGTACCTCGATTATCAAATATCGTGATCATTAATTTATATTTTATTTTGGGCCAGGCCCATTAACTAAATTGACTATGGGCCAAGCCCATTACATAAATGCTTGTCTTTTGTTTAACCAAGCCCAATAGCTAATAAAGTCTTATTAGTCGAAAACATAAGCAGCAATTGAGAATAATTTATTCAACATAATGAATAAATAGGTTAAGTTACACATTACAAACAAAATTCTTCAAGTCAACAATGGTAGGCTATTGTGAATTAAATACATAAAGATTGCAAGGGGAAAAACATGTCTCTAATTCAAGGAAGGGAAACACATCTACAGTAAATCTACCTCATAAAATCAGCCACAGTACAACATCATTCTTGAGCAGTCGAAACCTGCAAAAAAGAGAAGATTTGAGGGGATTTTATGCAGAGAATTAATTATAGCAATACCTAAGAGGGTAAATACAAGGGCTACTCACTATCATATATACACCCTCCTACCTCAGGTTTCAAGCTGCACCCTTCATCATTCTTTTTACAAACAGAGAGAGAGAGAGAACAAAGAAAAGAGAGTAAGAAACTAGAGAAAGAATAGTGAAGAGAAGCAACAGTAGAAGAAGGGAAGGACAAAAGCAGAGATCCATTTCCCCACTACCACAGCCCTAGCACTCTCACTTCATCAAGGTATTTTCAGCCAACTCTTCAAGCTATAGACATGCTCCTCTTTAGTTCTAAACCAAGAACAGTTAGAACACTGAAAATAAGCATGCTGCTGCTTTTCCTTCAAGTAATAAAGCCTATTGAGTATGAACTAGATAATCACAAGGCATGAACCGAGCATACTAACTTCTATAAACTCCAACTCTCAAAACCCAACCAAACAAGCATGACGATCTTTTAGTAGCTCTAAAACAAGTACACCGATAGCATGTAAATTCTATACTTTAAATCCATAAACTAGAAACTGATGCCCAGCTGAACACTCATAACAAAAGCAATAAGCAAGTCCAGCAATCAACACATTACTTATGTTCAAAATCCTATAACTAATCAAACACAAAATTGATAACAAGAACAGCAGCTAGCCTATATTCATAACTGACAAAAAAAAGAGGAGAGGAGGGCAGATATTGAACCTCCGTCGAGGCGCGAGGCCCCGACGGTGAAGACTAAGACCGGAAGCAGCGGCGGTGTTTCCGTCGTCACTACGCCTGAAACTGCAAGAAGAAGAAGAGAGAATTAGAATTAATATCAGAAATAAAAAAAAAAATAGAATTAATTAATAAAGCTAGAGAAAGAGTTGGGGAAAGCTCGAAGTGGCCGGAGCCCTCATCGAAGTCGGATGGAGCTCGGCTCTACCCCGACGATGGCAGCAGCGCCGTCGTGTTGCGGTAGCGGTGGAGAGCTCGCGGCGACAGCAGACGATGAAGGGCTGGAGGCGGAGCTCGAAGGAAGAAGGCGCTGCACACAGAGGAAGCCACTCTCAACCACCGAGGATGCGACGGGAAGCCGGGAAAGTCGGCGAGAAGAGAAAAGGGGGGAGAGAGGAAGGAATCGCAGAAAGGGAAGAGAGGGCGTGCGATCGAGAAATGGAAGAGGAAGAGAGATCGGGACTGTTTTGACCAACCGGGTCGGATCATGGGTCGCGGGTTCGGGCTTTGGGCTGAGGGACTGGGCCGAAAATGGCTGGGCCGAATTGACTGGGCTGAGCAGTGGGCCGAGAGAGATGAGTGTGGGCCGAGTTCATTCAGTCCAGTGGCTGATTTAGTTCTTTGTGGACAAGAAAATTCAGTAAATTAATTTTACACCCAACACTGATTAATTATGTGGTTTAAGATACCACTAATTAATTTTTATTACACTCACAAATAATGATTTAGAGATTAATAATTCTTGAGTGAATTATTTTACGAGATTAAAAGATTTAACTTATAGAAATAAGTTTATTAACCAAGAATTAAGTTTATTAACTAAGAGTTAGTAATAAAGATTTTATTGATTAAGCTAATCAATTATACAATTAGAACTAATTATTGGGAGGCCTCTAAATTAATCTAATCCCTAGATAATAAATCAATTAATTGATTTATTTAGAAGCAATCGAATGAGCTATTCGTATAATTCGATTAATAAATCGAGCTTAGAAGACAGTGACAATGTCACTTAATTTTTTTTTGAATAATCTACAAGAAGCTATAGAGCTAGGATCATTCGACAAGTTTTGTCGTTCGAGTTAAGAATCTTACGATATACTTTCTTCAAGGTCAAGTGGAGAAGGATCAATTATCGAGGCGAAGCTAGAAGTTAATAGCACTTAAGCAAGTGAAAGAGGTGGGCTTTCTTTTAAAACAAAGCATGTTTTATTAGTTGATATAGCTCTTTAAAGTATTGTCATGCCATAAAATGTTTTGTTTTTGTATGATGTCTATCTGCTATTGGCTATGCCAATGTTATTTAATCGAATTCGGGTCCCTGTATGGCCAGCTGCTATACTTGGATTAGTGTACACAGTGGTCGAATCGTCTAGTGTGACGGTCGATCAGGTGACGAGTGAGGTGGCCACCTCCTCGGGCACCACAGATCAGATATGGTAGATTACAACAGAATTTTGACTGCAGTCACTTTTGAGAACCAAGAGATTTTAGTGAACATAGACTTTTAAGAAAAACCCTATGTTTCACTCAGTATATGGATGACAATAAAATCAGTTTTGGGCAAAGTGTTCACTGAGTACAATTTGTACTTAGCCCTATACATTGTTTTTAATGTGCAGGTTGAGCAGGTTGAAGCGGAGTGACCGACAGAGCTTTTGTCAATTTAGTGAAGATTTAGTTGTTGATAACTCTTGGTAATACATGTCTTCATACATGTATTTATAGCCATACTTCCGTTGTGTACACTCTGATGTTCTTAAAGTTCCTTTCGATTTAGATGTATTCTGAGTTAGAATCATGACAAACATTGTCCTACTTTATTAGTTATAAGTATCAGATTATCTAGAAATGAGATTGCCCTGAGAGTCAATTCAAGAAATATTCTTCATGTATCCATTATTTCATATTCATATTTTATAGTCACGAATTTATCAAGCTTAGCTATTTATTTAGCAAAGTGCGGTCGTGACAGATTATTTCGATACCTATGCTCCTGTAACAAGGATTACATCTATTAGGGTGCTTCTGGCGATTGCTGCTTTGCACAATCTCGAGATACATCAAATGGATGTGAAAACTGCTTTCCTCTATGGAGATTTAGAGGAGGAAATCTATATGGAACAACCAGAAGGATTTGTAGAACCGGGTCAAGAAAAGAAGGTTTGCAAACTGGTTAAGTCCCTCTATGGATTGAAGCAAGCGCCACTTCAATGGCATTTGAAATTTGATAGTGTGATGCTTTCAAATGGTTTTAAAATAAACGAATGTGACAAATGTGTTTACATTAAGAACACAAATAACGGATATGTTATTGTGTGTCTTTATGTAGATGACATGTTAATTATGGGTAGCAATATCCGTGTAATTAACGAAACGAAAAGCATGTTAAAGAGGAACTTTGACATGAAAGACTTGGGTTTAGCGGATATTATTCTTGTTATGAAAATACTAAGGAAATCCGATGGGATTGTCTTGTCACAATCTCACTATGTTGAGAAAGTGCTCAAGAAGTTTAACGCTTTTGATAGCGTGCCCGCTAAAACTCCTATTGAACTTAATGTTCATTTGAGCAAGAACCGAGGTGAGTCGGTTGCTCAAGAAGACTATGCTCGTGTCATAGGGTGTTTAATGTATCTTACAAATTGTACTAGACCCGACATAGCATGTGCCGTGAATAAATTAAGTCGTTACACGAGCAATCCAAGCAAAGAGCATTGGAGAGCTCTTGTACGAGTTTTGAGATACTTGAAGTATACTCAAAGTCATGGGCTACATTTTTTGAGATACCCCCCGGTACTTGAAGGGTACTGTGATGCGAATTGGATTTCGGACACGAAAGACTCGCTTTCCACAAGTGGGTATGTGTTTACTATTGGGGGTGGAGCTGTTACGTGGAGATCCACAAAACAGACGTGTATAGCCCGATCCACCATGGAGTCTGAGTTCATAGCTTTGGATATAGCTGGTGAACAAGCCGAATGGTTGAGAAACTTTCTTGAGGACATTCCATGTTGGGAGAAACCATTGCCTCCGGTGATGATTCACTGCGATAGCCAATTGGCTATTGGTAGGGCGAAAAGTGGTTTGTATAACGGTAAGTCTCGACATATTCGTCGATGACATAATACCGTGAGACATTTGATCACAACTGGGATTATCTCAGTCGACTATGTAAAGTCGTTGGATAATCTAGCGGATCCACTAACCAAAGGGTTAAATCGTGATCAAATGAATAAGTTGCTAGAGGGAATGAGAGTAAAATCCATGAATTAAGAATTATCATAGTGGTAACCCAACCATGATGATTGGAAAACCCAAGAACTTGGTTCAATGGGAAAACTAAGCTATGAAAGTTCGTGTGAAAACACTCACATTTATCTATTCCCTAGAAAGCGTTTGAGTGTTGAAAGCTTGCCTAGTGGTGAGGTTAAGTCTATGACTTTTAATGATTCCTAAATACCTCGAGGAGGTTGAGTATGGCAAGATACTCGGTAAAGAATCACCTATGTAAGTGTGAAGTGAGGCCGCTTCGTTAAAGAAACACTTATGAATCCAAAGGGGTGTCCAAGGCCGAAATGGATACAAAACGTGAGAACGGATGAGGTTGAGGTGTATAAGCGTTAACAACGTTGTCTCGGTGCACGCTATGGATGAATAGTTCAAAGCATTGCGCTACTATGCCGCCTGTGTACCCGATGGTGTTGACTATGGAACGTTCAAAGTCACAAACTACCTATCCTAATACTTTTATACCTCGTGAGGACTGAGCTTTTGCATTTGCATACATTTGCATATGGCTATCTCACTCATGTGGGGGATTGTTGAAAATTTGGCTTTTGACCAAATAAATAATAATTAATATTTAATTTATTAATTAAATTAAATATTATATTATTGTTCTACTCGCGGAGTAGATGAACGAGGTGTATTTATATGCTCAAAACCGATTTCCGGTGAGTGAGATATAAATATTCTAAGTTTGGTGGAGAGTTACTTCAAGTATAAGTATTATGTTTATAAGTGTTTAAACATGTGGGCTAAGTATCAAGTGGACTAAGTGGATGTGTGGTCGACTTCGTCCTAGGCACCTCGGCCTAGGCACCTCGGCTTCGGCATCGGCTTTGGTCTTCGGGCTCGGCGTCGGCCTCGGCCTGGGTCCTCGACCTCGGCATCAGCGTCGGCCTCAGCCTCGGCCTCGGCCTCGGCGTCAGCCTCGACCTCGGGTTTTTGGTCTTCGGCTTCGGCCTCGGTACTTCGGCTTCGGCCTAGTCACTTCGGCTTCGTCACTTAGGCTTCAGCGCCTAGCTCAGCTCGGCCCAGCTCGTGTAGCCCATCCGGAAGAGGTTCTGGAAGGTGACTCTTCAACTGAACAGTCAGGTGACTCTTCAAATGAACAGTCAGCCTTTTCACCTTTCATCTCCACCACTACCTCAAATAGCCTTTATGGCTGATTAATGCATTTAATGCATTAAATTCCCCTACATAGTGAGCAGCTTATAAATAGAGGGGATTGTAGGCATTTTAAGGATATGCATAAGACTTAAAATCGCATCTTGCTGCATATTTCTCCTTTGTTCATTGTTCGAGCTCAATTTTCACCTATATCCAGTTCGCCGGAGCTCTTGAGTTTTGCGGTGCTGCTACTCACGAGACGAAAGTCGTTTTATCTTTGGGGACGATACGCTATTACCGAGAGCACTACCGGGGCGTATTTCGTCTTGCGGAAAGAGGGTTTTCCTCGACTCGACTTTTATTATTATTAATTATTTTTTTTTGTTGTAATCTTCATTTACGTTTGTACGTCCGGCAAGTTTGTACTCAATTTTTCCAATATTTCACACAAAAATGGGAACGACCAACACATCCTAATATCCAGTGAAAAAATCGTTTCTGTTATACATAGGCTTTTTCTTCTCAACCTTGACACCTTGGATTTTCATGGAGATATGGCTTAGCTAGCTATACCATGTATGCCATCAAGATTATGAACATTATGTTCGTCAATGCTTTTGAACATTTATTCAAATTCACACATAGTCTAAGTGCTCGTTTGGTTCAAGTATGGTAACGGAAAGGGGGTGAAATCAAGTTAAGTAAGAGAATGATAATAATAATGGTTATTTTTATTGAGTGTTTGGTTCAAGTATGGAAATGAATCACTTATAAGGGGACTTCCTTCCTCCTTGTTTCCACTCCTTCTTAAGGGGTAATAATGTAATGGATTGGGTTACTCCCAAGTAAGGGAAATTTATAAGCTACTGTATTAATTAAACCAAACAAAAAGTAAGAGAATCAATTAATTGTTTCCCTTTTCCTACCCAAAAAAATGTGAACCAAACATGAGCTAAAGGCTATTGAACACAATTTCTTCTTCAATTACTGATGGCTTCCATAGAGTTTGTGCTATTTGTAAGTTAGAAATCAATTGATATATAATAGAATAATTTTCAATATATAAGAATTAATTTATTTAGAATCAAGAAAGACATGCAGTGAGTCATGGAAGCAAAGAGGGATCACAAAATATTTCATATGGACTAAACAATTATCGAGAAGTACTAATTGAGAGAAAACAAAAAACCTTTTAATTTTTACTTTGTACATGAGAATGACTTGAAATTGCATTAGGTGAGAAGGTCTAACTCCGCTAACCGTTGCCGCACAAACTCAATAAGAAGCTAGGCGCTTCGACCAATTTTGGGGTTTCATCTGCCCACAAAAGTTGTCATGAACCATCCAATTATACACCCCAACTATAGATATTAGATACTACACACCTCGCAGTATGCTTAAATTTGAATAAAACTACCTCAGATCATTGAAGGTCGAATTAAAAAGAATGCCCGGTCACGTACGTGTTTCTTCAAAATATGGCACCTAGCTATCTTCAAACATCATGAAAGTATAACTTTAATATCTTAGGATAAGAAAAAAAAAATTAGAGAAAGATATTCAAATAAGATCAACTGGAGGCTTGTGCTTTTGAAGATCGGAAACATTCAAAATTAGAGAATCAGTAGCGGCGCTGCATATGAAAGATCGGGGCACGAAGAGATGGTCAATCTTCTGCGAAATCGGCGATATCAGATTTCTCCAGTGACATTTCTGATGGTAGGTGAGGTGAGACTGTGAGAGACAGTTGGATGGTAATGGAGAGCTACTGCGGCTGTCGTAATTTTTCTCGAATTGAGCATCCAAATCCTTGTTCATCGTTCACTTCTACTCAAAAATTATTAGCGATATTCAAAGGAGATTTGTTCAGAGAGAAGAAGAGTTATTATAATTATAATAGTATTAGAGAAGAATAAGATTTTAAAACTACCATGCACTCCTGTTAAAAAAAAACAAAAAAAAAAACTACCACGCACTCCACTAACCCTCATCAAACGACATGATTATTATATCTCAATATTGCGGTTAATATCAACGAAACGAAAAAAAACTAGTACTAAATTTGGTGGGAAAAAAAAACTACCAAAATCATTTTGTTTTTATATATAGATAGATTTTGAGTTTTTAATGCTTTTAGTCGGCTTATCAAGCTATATGAAAATATTTTACGGAAAAATTGGATATATGTCTAGAGAGAAACTAGGTTAGAGCCCGTCAAAAATCGACGTAAATTATTTTATTTTAAAGTAATTTTTAAGGAACTACAGTATAAAAAGTAGCATTGTTAATTATTTTAAAAATAATAATAAAATACTATATTAAAATATTTATTGATATAAACATGATTTTTTTATGATTTTATAATGCTATTGAGTGTTAATTTTGTTTAAAAAACGTGTTTAAAGAATATATTTCTTATTGATTTTGATATGTTTTAGTTAAATTGGAAACTTATTCAAAGTTGGTATTTTTGAAAGTTAAATGATTGAAATTTGTGGATTTGAGTTGTGGATTGAGAAGGCATTTGATTGAGAGAGAGATGAAAACAAACGGTGCAAGAATCGAATGACAAATGAACGAGAACGAATTGAATGGAGTTTCGAGTGCCACTTGAACGCCATCAAATTCGTGAGTGCCGCATGTTCTTTAGAAGTCGACGAGGCATGGCCGCGCCTCACTCGAAGGCAAAAGTCAAAAAATTTGGAGCAAGATGACTCTATCTGGCCGCCACCGGTCACGTCCCGGGTGCGCCAAAACTGCCGGAGTCTGACGCCACCCGGATGCCATCGTGCCTTGGTCGCACTCCAGCACTCGGCGACCGACTCCACTGTGCCCAGGGCACGCCCCTTCTCTCGGCAATCGACGTGTGCCAGGCGCTACCGAGTCTAAGCCCGTTGTTTCATAGGTTTTTCATGAATTTTGGTTCTTTTCTACCCAATCCAACACTAATTTTTTTCTCATATATATATTTATATATGTATAGCAAATGTTATGTTCTTAGTTTTCAGAGTACGACAATACTTTCCTGGTGGGTGATCATTTTACTTTTTGAGGGTAGAGAGAGAGCAATGATAATCGATGTGTATAATCGAGTCAAATCCACAAGGAATGTTAGGACGTATGAATTCCAACTAGTAATCTAGTTATCTAACTACTATCCAAGCTACCAACTAACATGTGTTTTGGGTTTTTGTTTAACTAATGACAATGAAAAGTAGGTAACAAACTTAGAAATTAACTAAACACTCAATAAGTATGCAAATGATTAAAATTCAATAAGGAAATGCAAGTGACTCCAATTATACTTCAATTAGGTCTAAGTGATAGGGATGTAGGACGTTAACTAGAATTAGCCATTTTAATCCAATCTCATGTGGGAAACCTCCTAAGTATGATTCACTCAACTCTTATTGCAATGAAATCAAGTAGATTAATGAAAGACTTAATTCCTACAAAGATATCAAGCAATTCATTAACTCCCAATAGTTTATGGAGTTCTTTAGCCCTACTATTCTCTAGCATGCAAATCTCTTGATCCTAGCATCTAATCTAAGCCTCCTAAGCATTAGATCAAACACTTGATATGCAACTATGGTGATCAAGCATAATTACATAATAAAACATAGCCCCAAGAGAAATGAACATGAAATTAGAAAGTAAATTCATAGATCAAGCCTAACCCCATCACTTATCTATAATCTACATATAATTGGAATCACAAAGAGATCTAGCTAGACATGATTAAGGAAAATAAACCATAAGAAATAAATGAAATCATGCTTAAAAGAAAGATAATAGGATAAGGAATAGAAATATGGTCTTCAATCTTCAATACACCAAGTAAATCTTCACAAATCTTGAAAATACCAAAGTAAAAAGAGGGAAATTGAAATTAGGATTCTAGGAATGTTAAAGTATGAAAAGATACCCCAAATGGGGTGAATTTAGGGATTAAATACATCAAAAACCGAGTTTGGGACGAGTTGGGCCGAGTTTGGATCAACCAAACTCGGCCTTAACCGGGACAGATTGCCGAAGTCTCTGTGTGTGGCGGTGACCTGGCAGGTTGGACGGCGGTCTGCCAGATCGCCGGGCAGGCCGCCGGTCTTCCTTGCTTTGACCGGTCTTCGCCCCTTTGTTTCTTTCTTCCGGTTTTCTTCGTTCTTCGTTCGATCCGACTTTCTAACTCGAATTTCCACCTTTTTGAGCTCGTTTCTTCCTCGTTTCCGGCCCTCGATCCTTAGCTACTTGAATGCTCTTCCAATTTCCTACAAGAATAGATCGAAAACCAAGAGAAAACGAGAAAAGTATAAAGTATGCTATAAGTTTAAAAACCCTAGCATTTCCAACATTTAAGCACATAAATCGAGACTCAAACACATGCAAAACACACTCGACATGCACATAAAATACGTGTTAATCAGTGGGCTTTGAAAGTACCACATTGAGTGTTGGATCCGCGATCCCTCGGATGTAGATTTAATTATTTTCAATAATTATTAACATATGAATTCAGATCTTGAAAGCGGAAACCGATCTAAATCATATACATGTTTGCGAATCACCGGTGGAATTCTGAGTCGAGGAAATGATCTTCCACGCACCAGATCTCTGCACACGAGATCTGGCTCTTTCACGTCGACCCCGAAGTCTTCTGGAGTATTCCCTAGCAACATGAGAAATTCTGAGTGGGCAGAAATCTATTCTCTTTGCCTCTCCAGTAGCCGCCGCCCCCTCTCTCTCAATCTGTGAGAATGAAATCACGTCTAAAACATTTCTACTTCTCTCTTATTTATAATAAGAGGTAGAGTATTGGAGAGGTTAGGGCCAAGGCTAATGGGCCAGGCTATGCTCTATTGGGCTACTCCAGGGACATTGAGGAGGATTTAGACTGGGCCTTCCAATATAATTAAATAGTCCAAGTATTCTCTAGCCCCGAATACTCTATTTAATTATATTAATATTATAGCCTTTCCACTATAGTAAAATAATATTGCATCGCCGTCCAATCCTAAATTATGACATACCGGGCTCCCCTTTGAATTATATTATTTCCCGTGTTTAAGATATCGCATGTCCATTAATTAATTTAAGCTACTGACTGCTCCAATTAATTAATATCTTATACTGAGAGTGTACCCGTTCAACCTCATTATTATATTAGAACTTAATCCACCTGTAGGGTTTGATATAATAATCCTTAGAACACCTCAAGGGGACATCATCAACTCGGCGCACCGAGACACGATTTCTAGCTATAATATTAATTATCATATTTATAATATTATTACCCAAGATACGGAGATTCTTTGAGTTACGATAACTCTCACTCATGGTAAATCAAAACAATAACTATTATAAATACATAATCGAATATTATGACAATTAGAATTAAGAAATAATAATCATTCGAGATGTGATCCTTAATAAGTCAGTATAAAAGGATTTATCTCACCTCGATCCCGTTCAGCGCAACTCTGATCGTATGCACCAGTATAAGCTAATAGTCAAGACCAACTATTATCCAACTTATACTACAACCTTAACAAGTAATTTGTCCAATATTACTTTCGGTTGCGAACACCATTTAACTATATAAGAAAATGATAATATGATCTTCCGTGCGACCACCCACACCATATTATCTATAATATATAGTACCAGACATTTATTTGCATAACCATACATATGACAAAGTATTTATTTCCAAAACTGGAAGAAATTGTTAATAATACAAGCATAAAGTATGCTTTTCATATATCAACCCTAACAATCTCCCACTTATACTCAAAAGCATGCTTTCAAGTATACTACTACATTACAATTTCTCTCCCACTTATACTCAAAGCAATGTTGTCATACATCTAACTCCCAAGCCCTCCACATGCCTCACGAAATCCTTTGTAGGAAGTGCTTTCGTGAAAGGATCAGCAAGGTTATCCTCAGATGCAATCTTTGACACAACTACCACCTCTCTCTTTACGTAATCACGTATAATATGGTACTTCCGGTCTATGTGTTTACTGGCCTGATGAGATCTTGGTTCCTTCGAATTTGCAACTGCACCAGAATTGTCACAATAACTTGTGATTGCCTGAGGCAAATTAGGAACCACATCCAGATCCATCATGAAGTTCCGGAACCATACATCGTCCTTAGCCGCTTCCGCGGCTGCGACGTACTCAGCTTCCATGGTGGAATCCGCAATGCATTTCTGCTTTATGCTCCTCCAATGTATGGCTCCACCTCCCAACGTAAACACATACCCAGTGGTAGATTTCCTCTCATCCCTATCCGATTGGAAATCAGAATCCGTATAACCCAAAGGAATTAGACTGCCAGACTGGAAGACCAACATATAATCCCTAATCCTTTTAAGGTACTTGATTATATTCTTCATAGCAGTCCAGTGTTCCTTGCCAGGGTTAGACTGATATCTAGAAACCATGCCAACGGCATAACAGATATCGGGCCTGGTACAAAGCATAACATACATGAGGCTTCCTACTGCAGATGCATACGGAACCACCCTCATGTCATCTATCTCCTTCTGTGTTTTAGGACACATAGCTTTAGAAAGATGTATTCCATGCCTGAAAGGTAAGAAACCTTTCTTGGCATTTTCCATGCTAAACGCTTTACCACAGTATCAATGTAGGCTGCTTGAGATAGGTACAACATCCTCTTCTTACGATCTCTAAAGATCTTTATCCCAAGAATATGACCAGCTTCTCCCAAGTCCTTCATTTTGAATTGCTTGGACAACCACATCCGTATGTCCGATAACATATCCACGTTGTTGCCAATCAGGAGTATGTCATCAACATACAGTATGACTGGATTACCTCATCAAACCGTGTGTTCCAAGAACGAGATGTTTGCTTAAGACCATAAATTGATTGCTTAAGCTTACAAACAAGATGCTCTTTACCTTTGGCAACATAACCCTTTAGTTGTTTCATATAAATGGGTTTCTCAAGATTGCCATTCAGAAAAGCAGTCTTGACATCCATTTGCCATATATCCAAATCCATGTGTGCCGCAATGGCTAAGAGAATCCGGATCGACTTAAGCATGACAACAGGTGAGAAGGTTTCATCGTAATCAATTCCTTCTTTTTAGGTGAAACCTTTCGCCACAAGTCTAGCTTTGAAACCGGCAACTTGATGCCTTGGGGAGCTTCTATAATATCGTACACATCGTTATCATGCATGGATTGGATTTCTGAATCCATTGCATCTTGCCAAAACTGAGCATCTTTGTCTTGTATTGCCTCTTTGTATGTCCATGGGTCAAAGTCATCTTCCCCAGTTATGATATCCGAAGATTCCCCATAACACAACCATCTTTTAGGTTGGATGATGACTCTCCCACTGCGACGAGGCACTACTTGAGAGTTAGTGTTAGTGTCAACACGAGGTGCAGTGTTTGGTGTAACATCTGATACAGGTGGTTCAGACGTCTCAGTGTCCCTCATTTCTTCTAAAATGACTTCACTCATGGGTTTATGTTTAATCATATAATCCTCTTCCAAAAATCACGCATTAGTGCTAATGACGATCTTTTGGTCCCTAGGATTATAAAACATTCCACCTCTCGTGCCTTTAGGGTACCCCACAAAAACCCGTAGTTCAGTTCTTGATTCTAATTTATCAGCATCTTTATTCAGCACATGTGCTGGACACCCCCAGATCCGAATATGTTCCAGACTAGGTTTTTTCCCAGTCCACAATTCCCAAGGGGTCTTAGGTACCGATTTGGAAGGAACCAAATTTAGAACATACGCTGCCGTTTCTAATGCATAACCCCAAAACGAAGTAGGTAGTTCTGAATAGCTCATCATTGATCGAATCATTTCTATAAGTGTACGATTTCTTCGTTCCGCCACGCCATTCTGTTGCGGCGTCCCCGGAGCAGTAAGCTGGGAAGTAATCCCAGCTTTCGATATGTATTCCAAAAAGTCACTGCTGAGGTACTCCCCTCCTCGATCAGATCAAAGGGATTTGATAGTTCTTTCATGATGATTCTCAACTTCCGCCTTAAATTCTTTAAATTTTTCAAAGGATTCAGACTTCCGTTTCATCAGATAAACAAATCCATACCTTGAGTAATCATCAATAAAAGTGATGAAGTACTCAACACCACCTCTAGCTTGAATTGACATTGGACCACACACATCCGTGTGAATCAATCCAACACTTTTTCTGATTTGTTTCCCTTGGACTTAAAATTTCTTTTAACCATCTTTCCTTGCAAGCACGATTCACAAGTTGGTAATGGTTCCATTCGGAGTTCTTCCAAAGGACCATCTTTCACCAACCTTTGAATCCTCTTAAGGTGGATGTGTCCAAGCCTCAGATGCCAGAGCTGTGTTTGATTCACACTCGAAGAAAACTTACGTTTCTTAGAACATGATGATGCGCTATTTAATGCAGTATGTGTACAGTTTATGGTGTAGAGATTGTTAGACATAGTACCGGAACAGATAACATCACCATTACGATAAATAGTAACATTTCTAAAACCGAAAGAAACAGAATATCCATCCAAATATAATTTGGAAACCGAAATCAAGTTCCTCTGAAAACCGGGCACTAACAAAACATCTCTTAAAACCAAAGTTTTATTGAAAAACGGTAAACTGACAACTCCTACTGCAGAAACCGCCACTTTCGCAGCATTTCCCATGGTGACGGTAATCTCGCCTGCACTGATCCGCCGGGTTTGGTTGAACCCCTGCAAGTCAAAATAGACATGATCAGTGGCTCCAGTATCTACAACCTAAGTGTTGTTAGAACTATCCGCTAAACAAGTTTCGACAACTAGTGCATAAGATGTACCTTGGCCATTGCCCGTCCTCAATTGAGGACAAGATGCCTTGTAGTGTCCTTTCTGCCCACAACGGTAACACCTCCCTTTAGGCTTCTGAATGCCACCTTGAGGTCCCTTGCCTTTCTGAGTGCCACCCCCTTGATTCTGACTACCCTGCTTCTTTTTCTTTCTAAATCTGCCTTTAGGCTTAGAAGAAGTAGAAGCTGTAGTGTTATGTGCCTGAGGTTCAGACTTAATCACCATCTCAGCTTGCACCAGCTCATTCATCAGTTGGGCCAACGTGTAATCCTTTGGATTCATGTTGTTGTTCAGCCGAAACTGGTTGAATGAATTAGGAATGGATTCTATGATGATATCGACCTGCGATTCCGCATCGATTTCAGCACCTAGAACCTCCAGCTCATTAAGATGACCAATCATCTTAAGAACATGTTCCTTCACGGATTCCCCGTCAGACATTTTCAGCGTCAAAATTGACTTCATAGCCTTTTGACGCGCCTGATGACCATGATGGCCGAACATCTCATGAAGGCTTAGGATCATACCAGCTGCGGTTTCGACATTCTGATGCTGATGCTGCAAAATGGTCGATACTGAAGCCAGTATGTAACATTTTGCCATCTCATCTGCCTTTTTCCAGCTGGTATAAGCCTCACGCTGTTCAGCCGTGGCTCCTGCAGCTGGCTCAGGGGGGCATTCCTCAGTAAGGACAAATTTATGTCCGTCAGCAGTAAGGACAATATCCAAGTTTCGTTTCCAATCAAGGTAATTTGAACCTTCGAGATTGTTTTCTTTGAGAATTGAAGCAAGTGGATTGAAAGACATAATGTAGCTGAAAATAAATAAATAATATTAAGTCAATGTCATATACTTCGAAGCATTCATTATATTGTAAAACCTTAAATCAATATAATATGCAACCCCCGACTCCTCAAGATTTTATATGTAAGTCACGTAGGGTGGACGTTTACAAATAATCTCTATAAGTAGGTTTTTAAAACTTTAATTTCATTATCCAATCAACCTTCACCTTATGATTGATGAAATTAACAGTCAGTCACTCCTAGCCATGCAAATTTAATTAATTACCTTTCCGTCGGGAAATAATTAATAAATTACATCTAAGTGTAATACCATAATTTAATATTCCGAAAAATACCATTTCATAAGAATAACCCTACCGTAGAGAGGTGATATCGATATGATATTATTTTTTTAATATTGTCATATGAAGTTTAAACCAATGAAATCCATAATTAGCACCTCTGTAGGGATACGCCCGGATGAATGAGCAAATGCTAATTATTTCATTTTTAAACCAATTATAGAGGCTAGAATTAATAATAATTTTGAAAAATATGGAATTAATTCAAAAACTAAAATTAATATAATACCACTTAGTCATTTTAAACCAAGGTTTTAATTCATTTTTCAAGCATAGCATGTAATTAAAAATTGCGAATAATTAAACAACATGCCATCCACAAAACATCAAAAAATTAAGCGCAAGATAATGTAATTAAATAAATAATTATCCAATCATCATGGCCTTCAAATTCTTCGAACGAGCTTGAAAAATCGAGATGAGACATTGAGCCAAAGTCGCGGGCCGAGAGGAAGGACCATCGGGCTTAGGGTTCGGCCCGTTAGGGTTTTGAAAACCCTAACACCAAAAAACCCTAGCCGTCGTCCTCCTCCGCCCTTACCGCCGTCTTCAGCCGCACCACCATCGCTGCTGCACACCCGAGCTTGGAGGGAGGCTCGCCGGACTTCTCCCACTGGACGCGCATCCGGGAAATCGTCAGAAAAGCAGCCGAAAGCAATCTGCCGCTACCGCCGCCATGTAAACGCAGCAGCAGCCGCTGCTACTTCTTTTGTTGCTTTCTCCATCCCGTGTCGACGTCTAGTAGCCTTACCAATTTACCTGCAGTAGCTCCAACGTCGAGGATGATGTCGAGGAGGGCGCAACAATCGATTGGTCCCGCTGCAATTCGCTAGGGTTTCAAGAAACCCTAGCTGCAGCCGCTGATCCAAAAAACAACGCTGAAGACGATCGTCTTCAGCTGCCACCACTCCCACTGTTGCTGCTGTACCTCCGGCGCGTCGTCACCATCGTCGAGAACAACTACCGGGGCTGCTGCAACAAGTCAAAATCGCTACGATAGGGCCAAAGCCCTAATCGCTGATTTCTTTGCCATTGCAGCGCCGCCGTGAGCCGCCCGACGTCCGACGGGACGTCTGCCACTTCACAGCCATGGTCGCGAGGTCTCCTCCGATCATGGTTGCACAATCATATTACAAGAATTCAAAGGAATTATATCGAAAAAAAATAATTCCTATTCTAACACGATCAACCCTCGTGTGTTTACAACGCAGCCACAAACAGGCTGATTTTAATACACAATTAAAACTAAAACATTCATATTAATCATGATAATTGGATCTCTGCAAAATCAAACAATTGCATCCAAATACACATAATATGAATCTAATAATTATTCATAATTAAATCTACAGAGCCGAGTTGGCTCTGATACCAGTTGTTGGATCCGGGATCCCTCGGATGTAGATTTAATTATTTCAATAATTATGAACATATGAATTCAGATCTTGAAAGCGGAAACCGATCTAAATCATACATACCTGTTTGCGAATCACCGGTGGAATTTTGAGTCGAGGAAATGATCTTCCACGCACCAGATCTCTGCACACGAGATCTGGCTCTTTCACGTCGACCCCGAAGTCTTCTGGAGTATTCCCTAGCAACATGAGAAATTCTGAGTGGGCAGAAATCTATTCTCTTTGCCTCTCCAGTAGCCGCCGCCCCCTCTCTCTCAATCTGTGAGAATGAAATCACGTCTAAAACATTTCTACTTCTCTCTTATTTATAATAAGAGGTAGAGTATTGGAGAGGTTAGGGCCAAGGCTAATGGGCCAGGCTATGCTCTATTGGGCTACTCCAGGGACATTGAGGAGGATTTAGACTGGGCCTTCCAATATAATTAAATAGTCCAAGTATTCTCTAGCCCCGAATACTCTATTTAATTATATTAATATTATAGCCTTTCCACTATAGTAAAATAATATTGCATCGCCGTCCAATCCTAAATTATGACATACCGGGCTCCCCTTTGAATTATATTATTTCCCGTGTTTAAGATATCGCATGTCCATTAATTAATTTAAGCTACTGACTGCTCCAATTAATTAATATCTTATACTGAGAGTGTACCCGTTCAACCTCATTATTATATTAGAACTTAATCCACCTGTAGGGTTTGATATAATAATCCTTAGAACACCTCAAGGGGACATCATCAACTCGGCGCACCGAGACACGATTTCTAGCTATAATATTAATTATCATATTTATAATATTATTACCCAAGATACGGAGATTCTTTGAGTTACGATAACTCTCACTCATGGTAAATCAAAACAATAACTATTATAAATACATAATCGAATATTATGACAATTAGAATTAAGAAATAATAATCATTCGAGATGTGATCCTTAATAAGTCAGTATAAAAGGATTTATCTCACCTCGATCCCGTTCAGCGCAACTCTGATCGTATGCACCAGTATAAGCTAATAGTCAAGACCAACTATTATCCAACTTATACTACAACCTTAACAAGTAATTTGTCCAATATTACTTTCGGTTGCGAACACCATTTAACTATATAAGAAAATGATAATATGATCTTCCGTGCGACCACCCACACCATATTATCTATAATATATAGTACCAGACATTTATTTGCATAACCATACATATGACAAAGTATTTATTTCCAAAACTGGAAGAAATTGTTAATAATACAAGCATAAAGTATGCTTTTCAGTACATCAACCCCAACACTGAGTGCCGTGCAGTAAGAGTTTTACCTCTGTTTCAACTAGATCAAGTTTACTAGCCATTTCTCCATCTCATAACATTGATAATATGGCTTAAACACGAACAAGCTCAACTTTAGCCAAAAGTTTCTACCCTAATAAACTATTGCAAGAGCCAAAATACTAGAACTATTATACGTCATAAGTTTTCTGCATATGTGTCTCGTGTTTTTTTTCTTCATATATAAACGAAAATTCAAAGATGGTTAAATAAAGATGATGTCAACATAAGAAACTTCTAGCAGCAAATTAAAACCAAAAAAAAAAAAATCGTAACACATCTAAAATGATTAATAAATCTGCAAATCTTACAAATTAAGATTAGAGTTTGAGGCAAAAATTAAAATACCCCATTAGAGATAAGAAAGAAATTTTTGATACAAACTTAAAAAAATACAACTTCTACCCAATTTATGTGTGAGTAGACAAAATTACCCCTATTTCTCCTCCACATGGGTTCTTCTCTCCCATCTCTCCTCTTTTCTCTCTCATATTTTAATAACCACATTCTCTCTCATCATTTATTTTCTACATTCTCTCTCTTCTCTTTCTTCTCCCTCTCTTTACGCAGACATCATTCTCTCTCTCTCTCTCTCTTGTTTTTAATTTTCATTTCCTTTTTTTCTTTTTTTTTAATTGTAAGGAGCTACATAATTATTTTGGAACGTTCTAACAAATAACTTAATTAACTTGGTAAGAAATCATCAAATTCTTACTTTCTCAAACTCGTTTCGTAAGAATTTGACAATTTCTTATGTTATTTTTTACCAATTCACTTAGTAAGAATTTGACAAATGCATTTTTTAAGAAATTTTATGTGTAGCCATAAACTTGGTATGAATGATCGTAAACTTCGTAAGAAATTAAAATCTCTTACCGATTATTTCGTATGAATTCGTATTTCTTACCATTTTTGTTATGTTTTTATTAATTTGTATGCATGGCCGTAAATTTGTATGTGTAGCCATAACTTGGTAAGAAATTTTAATTTCTTATCTATTATATGGTAAGCATTCGTAATTATTATCCTTTCTTACTATTATTACCTATTATTTGGTAAGAATTGCATAATTTCTTATGTTGAACTTGGTAAGAAAATATCAATTGCTTACCAAGTCTGCAATTTGTGTAATAATTTCACAATTTCTTATTTTATGTTTAATGAATAATTGTATGCTTCTGGGACCAACAGTTGACGCCGGCCGAACTATTCCTACAATAAATTCCAAGAAAAAACATTACAAACTCGCACAATTTCTACATGCGATGTAGGACCGCGATTAGTAACAAAACTGCAAAGTTTGTAAGAAACTGTCAAATTCTTACCAAATTGAACATAAGAAATTATCAAAAAAAAAAAAAAAAAAACAGATTTGGTAAGAAATTGACATCTTTGTTATCAAGGTACATAAGAAATGATGCAATTCTTACATAACTAGAAGAAATTGTCAGATTCTTACTCACTATTTTTATCAAACATAAGCAGTAAACCTTAAAGCTCAACCTTTTAACACACCAAATTCACAGTTTTTTTTTGTATTTTCTTACCACAAAATTGCAATTATCACAACAAAATACGTCAAAGACAACAATAATCGTCAATTTTAAGTAGTAAGAAATTGTGAGATTCTTACCATTTATTATTAAACATAAGCAGTAAATCGTAAAGCCAAGTTTTTTAACACACCAAATTCATATTTTTTGCATTTCTTATCACGAAATTGCAATTATTACAACAAAACAGGTGAACAACAACAATAATCATCATTTTTTTTATTAAAGCATCTATAGAAAAGTAAGAACAAAATAATGAGCGAGCCACCCCTTTATCTCTTTATCTTTTCAAGGATAATAAAGTCCAGTGGTCAATTGCACCACAAGCATTCGAATTTGGCTGGAAAATGGCCAAAACAGCAACAAAACCCTAGTTTCCAAAAACCTCTCTCTCTCTCTCTCATATTTTCGGCGGAAGCCACTACGTCATCGTTGTCGTCATCGTCTTGAGAAAGCTAGAGAGAGAAACCCTAAGGACTGTGCCGTCGTTGTCGTAGATCTAATAGGTTTTGCATTCAGATTTGAAATAGAGAGGAGATAGAGGGAGGCGACGGCGAGCTCCGGCGGCTAAGGGAGGAGGCGGTGGAGGACGCGGGTGGAGGTGGATATGCTCCTCGTCTAGGGTTTTTTGGAGCAGAGAAAGAGAGATAGAGATGAGAGAAGAGAGAAATAGAGAGAGAGAGAATAATACTCAAATTCAAATTGCCTAAATGAGATAAAGGGGAGAGAGAAAAGGGAGAGATGAGAGAAAGGATGGTAAATATTAAAAAGGTAGGGGATATTTTAGTCTAGTCACTCCAAAGTTGGGTATAAGTTGTGTTTTCTTAAGTTTTGGTTAAAAGTTGTATTCCTTATCTTTAAGGGGGTATATGGGTGTATTTTCTCTTAGAGTTTTGATTACTACAATGACGGTTGTGTTTCGAGTAGATTTTCTTATCTTCCAAGCTTCAAGTTTAATACAGTGGACTGAATACGAAATCTATACGGAACTGCTACTTTTAGTAACTTTGTTTTTTTGCCTATTTGTAATTTCCGTTTTTGAAAAATTGTTATACCACATGTTAAATAAACCTAATACTAATATTTTTTTTTATTGATACATTAAGTACGATATTCAATACATATTGTGGTACTATACCCACTAATTAGGGGCAACTATGAAAGTAGTCATTTTGAAATAGTAAAATAAAAGAATAGCCAATAAATAAAAAGGATAAAATAAAATAGTCACTTTAAGAGCTAAAGTACATTATTAATGAAATTAAATCCTCTCTTCTACTCTCAAAACTCACTCACCCACGGCATACACACGCGGCACAACTCACACACTCACAACTCACGTATGGTTCGGGGCGTATCCCATCTCAACATGCTTTAAGTATGGCAAATCACCCTCCGTCTTATTAGTTTTCTAACGTCGTTTGCCCTTTTTAAGGTTTCTAGTAGTTTAGTATGTACATACTAACCATGTTTTTTTATTTCTTCGTTTCATGTTGCTGTAAATATACAGTTTTGTTAAAAATTGAATCTTTTGAGTTGGGAGTGAAAACATTTTTTGTGTGTGTGTTTCTGTATTGAAGCGAATGATATTGTTGGTCCCGAAGCGAGTCACACATGTAGAGTGGGGAGGGAGTGAATACGTGTGTAAAGGAGTGTTTAACTCCTTTTCAATTTTCGGCCATTTATCGAAGTGAGACGCTTTAAAGCTTTTACGCTTTAAAGCTTCGCACTTTGATAGAGTGCACTGTGCAGAATGTGTGAGCCATTTTTATACTCACTTAATGTTTTATCTTGCAAAGTGTGGATCAGGTTTTTAAAGCGTGTGTCTATGCGATAGCCGAGGCATATTGAAAATAATAAAAAACTTAAGCAGCAAAGCTTCCAAATAGTTATAGTGGTTCGGAGCAACAACACTCCTACGTCCACTCGTCCACACTTGGACAATTCACTCGTCCTTGTTTTATACTTCCAAGTGAAGTGATCCGAAGTCAAACTGGACTTCAAATCCTCAGAGATTCATGGGTTCTCGAGCGACCTAAAACAACAACACCACCTAGATCTTGACCTTCCACTTAAGTATACAAACTTAAGCTTCATGTTGGGATATTATGTTAAAGGAGAACTTGAATCAAGTTCAATAAACAATTTGTTTTGATTCAATTCCAAAACCCTCGTTAAAATATTTCCCTTATTATTTTTGATGAATCTAGACAAGTTATACTTAGCAAAGCTTGCATGTTAGGAAGCTTTCATTTTATTCTAGAAGCGCATATTATGAAGCAGTCAGAGTTCGCGAAGCGTCAGATGTCAAAGCTGCATCAGGCAGTGAAAACATCAGAAGATTGAAGCCGCAAAGCACATGGGAAACACATTCAAGACTGATGCTAGAGCACGCTACCATTCTATTGAAGCAAGCGCTCTCAAGTTAGCTCACCGAAGCGCCTCTGATATGGAGCTGAACTTAAAGTGTCAATCAGTGGTAGTGTGATAAGTTTGACTTTCAAATGTTCGGATGTCTGACACCTCACCGCATAAAGCTTACGTGTCAACACACTATTGCACAACGGATGCGGCTACAGTCCGGAAAGTCAAGGTGTAAGAGCTGTAAAAATCCGTATTTAGAAAAATAAATTTTCGGAGGAGGAATTTTAAAATTTTGAATACAATTGTAGTTATACGATTTATTTTGAGTCGAAACATTTATTTTGGACATTAAATATGCCCGAATATTTTTTTTCTAGATAATATTATTCCAAAATTTAAAATTTTAGAAGTCTGAATTTCCTCCAAAACGAGTAGGACGTTCACCATGGATTTAATTTATGATATTAAAAACCGATCACGGATAAAAAGAAGTTATGGAAATTATTATTTCCATATTATATGGTTGAAATTATTTCCATTATGAGAACGAATGAATTATAAAAAAGAAAAGAAATTATCCGGAATGGTTTCTGGGGTATGCTACGCGATAAGAATTTTATGAAAGTAGGATGAGAACTATTATCTCAAAGAGGGGAAATATATTTCGAATATTATCATTGGAATAGGATGTCAATAATAGAAGAGTTAGAATAAATAAGGTAGAGATTTCCCCATGTACCTTATTGATTAGTATTATATGTAGATGAGATGTACCAAGAAATAAATTTACTAGCACGTGGGTATGTCATGAATAGATAGAGAGAGAAAGGAAGAGAAACAAAAAAATGTGTATAAAGAGTGTGTGTGTGTGTGCCATATGTTAAGAGGGGGAGAGAGGAGAGACTTGAGTTCCACTCCCATAAATAAGACCTTACCTCACATTCCACCCTCATTATCAATCAGATGTCTCTCTCTCTAAAACCGAGCTCTCTCACTCTCTACATCCCCACCTTCTTCTTCATCTCTCATCCACCATGGATGAGAGCTTCAAGCTCCATAAATGGCGAAATACCCACATATCACTCAAAACAGCTCCGATTCCTCCCAAATTTCGTCCATCTCTTCCTTTTAATCCCTAGAACAAGAATATATTGGTTGTTTCATGATTCAAGAGCTCCAAGGTCGACGTGCAAGCTTCGGACCTTTCGTCGAACACCTTGTGTTCGAATTTTCTTCTACCAATTGGTAAGCCTATCTTCTCCTTGATGATTGAGTATGATTTCGTGAAGTAGATGAGGTTTATACTCCTTTTATTTATGAATCAGATTTGGATCCTATGGTCAATGTTCATGCATGTTTGAGATTCTTGCATATTCTTACTCCTCAACACATTTGATGAACATTGGTGTATATATTGTTGAAGTTCTTCCTTGATTCCTCATGTTCGATTTCATTCAACCCCTGTACGAGTCTTCTTGTTGAGTATTAACCACGTTCTTGAGATCAATTGATAGTTTAAAGAGTGTTAAACCCGAATTCATGGATATTATTTTTGTTTCTGGTCCGGGCATTTTATCGAACAGTTCTTGTGCAGCGTGTTTGAGTCATTTCCCTTTGTTAAAATCGAAATATGTCTAAATGAAAGGTGTATCTCATCCCTCCAAATATTTGTATCTAAAATTTTAGCTTGATTCGAGTTTATATGAGTGAGCTATGATGATTTGAAGTTCGTATATGCAACCTGCCAATTTCCAAAAAAATAGATTGAGCAATAATTTTAATCCTCATTTTTTACCATGTTTCGTTGCTTGAATCCAGAACCTTTTAAAATGAAAGTTGTTCCTTGTTCTCTGGGCTTTCCGTTGATAGGTGGTGTGTCCAAAATGATTAAGAAATGAGTGAGTTATGCTCGCTCAAAGTTTGTTGAAAACCAGCCATTTCTTTACCCAGAAAATTCTAGTATGGAGCCTCTATTTTCCTCGATTTTGATCCTCGAATTCGGGCATTATCCTTAGCTCGAATCAAGAATTTTATAGCATAAAAGTTATTCCTTGTAGTCTCAGCTTTCTATTGACATAAAGTTCGTCCAAAATGGCCAAGTACCGAGAAAGTTATCTTAGCTCAAAGTTGGTCACTTGAAACTGTCAAACTTCAATTTCCAGATTTCAACCACTGACTTCCGAACTTATTTTCTTGAAAATGGTTTGCATCCTGAACTTAATTCTTTTTTTCACATGAAAGTATGTGTTCCTAGTTTTCTAAGCATAGCTCAGAAGCTTGATTTGGAGTTCATATCGGTTTTTAATGATTTTTACAAAATTATATGTCATTAAGTTCGAAAATATTACAACAGCTTCTGTACTCTTTTTGTGTCCATGTTTTGAGCCACTTCCACTTATCAAATCAAAAAACTTACTAAACAAAAGTTATTCCTTGTATTCTGAACTTCAATTTTGATAGCTCATATGCCCCATTTGGTAAAGTATTGAATGAGTTACAACCTTCCAAAGTCAAGGTACCAAACCTGTCTATGTCCTGTTTTCAGAATTGAGATCCTTAATTGAAATGCGTCTAATTCCTAGCTCACTAGTGAGGAAAATCAGAAATTTAAACATGTCATAGCTATATGTCTTACCTTTCCAGATTCGTAGCCCGTGCCCTGTTTCGATTAATAACAAGTGAGAAATGATTGTTTTCCCAAAGCTTTGCAGAATCCTACTTCTTGTTTAAACCATGAATTAGAACTTCAAAGTTGACTCATTCCATGATTCCTTCCTCACACCATTAAACAATGAGATTAAATAATTAGGTGTGAGTCAAGCATATGACCAAATGACCAAATGACCAAAGACTATAGCTAAGTATGTGAATAAGATCAAGTATATAAATAAACTAAGTTTATGAGAAAGGTTAAATACAAGTATATGTATACTTATGAGCTATTATTAATCTATTATACATGAATATGTTACTAGCTACAAGGACAAGGTGACGAGGATAACCAAGGAGTATTTGCTTGCTTACTTGATTGCTTCCAAAACGGTGAGCTTTCTAAAATAAAGTAAGTTTTATTAGCCAATGTAGCTCTTTTCAAAGAATTGTCATGCCATAAAGTGTTTTGATTTTTTTGTATGATGCCTATCTGTTTTGGCTTTGCCAATTGATAGAATCGAATTCGGGTCCTTGTAAGATAGCGATCCTACTTGGACTACGTGCACGCAGTGGCAGGCACCCTTTTAGGGTGTGCCGGTCCGGTATCCATGGAAGGTGTACAACTTCCCGGATGCAATTAGCTCAGATATGGCTAAGTACTAAAGAACTTAGAGTGCGCAGTCGCTTTTAAGTATCACAAGTGTTTTAAGTACGCATAGGCCTTTTTAGTAAAACCCTATGTGTTACTCTTGCATGGCTGACAATTAAAGAAAATGTTTTTGGCAACGTGTCCACTGGGTACCTAGTACTCAACCCTGTATATATTTTCCATGTGCAGGTTGAGCAGAATGGAGTGAAGTTGTCGGTAGAGCTTTTGTCGAATTCTAAGTTGTTGAAGCCTCTCGGTGGTGCATGTCATCATACATGCATCTATTTCCGCTGTGCACATTCAGTTATTTTAAACTCTTATTTTGAGTTGGCTGTAATCTAAGATAGTTTGATGTCAGCATCATTGTACTTTGTACAATGTCTCCGTTTTGTGATTCAACGTTTGAAATTCGGATTTCTTTGATATGGATGAGTCGAGTCTTTGAATCTTCTTTTCTCCATTTATTCTTTAAATTCTATTTCATATCCTTAAGTCACGAAATACCGAACTAAGCTATCATTAGCAAAGTGCGGTCGTGACACAAGGTTAGGTGAAGTTGCCATGCCTCTAGGTGTGGCGGACATCCCTTCATAGCTTTGCAGTCTGTAAAAAGACTGACACTTACCGACTAATCTAGAAATTGAGAAACACGCTACCTCTTCTCTCTCAATGGGAAGAAAGGTTCCTCTTACTATAAATAGAAGGAGTTGTACACACTTAAATAGACGCACGTACAAACGATTCAAGCATACTACTCGCAAGAACTCAAGCAAATCATCCTTTACATTCCTTTAGTTCTTCGAAGTGCTTCACTTTAGTGTGTCCTTAAGAAACTTCTTTCTTAAGTATTGCAACTACTTCCTTTCTAGGTTCAAACTCATATATCTAAAGCGTAGCTTCGAGAATCCTTATCCCTTTACTTGTGATTTTCATTATAAAGGATTCTCACACTTACTAAAACTCGAAAACCCCAAAAACCCCAAGTCTAGAGTTGTTAGATTCAGTTTGTAAGGTTGTAAAGTTTCTGTAAAAGAATTGGTTATTGTAAGGCTTCTCGAGAGCCGGTAAATCTCTGAGGATTCAAGTGTAAGTTTGTTACTTCCTTGAATCACTTCCCCTTGGAAGTATAAAACAAGGGATACTGAGTGAAGGTATACATCCCGTCGAGGATAAGAGTGGACGTAGGACAGGTGCTCCGAACCACTATAAAATTGCTTGTCTCTTTACTTTAAGTTATTTATCGCTTTGATTATTTGCATACACACACACACGCTTTAATATTCAACTTGGTTTTAATTGCAACAAAAGCTTTAAGTCTCACCACATTCCGTACCGTACTCACAAGCGAGAAGCTTCGAAAGCTGCACTAGCATTCGAAGCGTCTACTCAACTAAAAGGATGAGGATCTGGAAGCCGGTGCCAAAGCCGCCTATGAAGAAGGCGAGGAAGTTGATGCGCCCGGTGCCGACGCTCAACAGATTGGAGCTCTCAACTTCAACAATGGAGCGTCAAGTCCATCAGTGGATGAGGAGCTCCAGGCCGACTCTCCTCCAACTCCAAGCGTCAAGCGCGGTAGTGCAGGCTATTGACAGGGAACTCTCGTGGGCTGAAGAGGAGATCCAAGAATTCTTCGGAGCATTCTCTCTATCTCCAACCATACTGGAGGTTACTTCTGTAGGCCCCGATAAGTAGTCATTGGTGTATGGGGGGGGGGGAATACACCAATTAGCAAACAGTTTTGATTTTTCAAAACAATTTGATCTTACTGAGTCGTCACTTCAGTTTATCAGAGCAGTTTAGTTTTTCCAGCTCAATCAGTAAACTGTCGAGCTTGCAAAACTAACCTGCGTGCGGAAGTTTGGTGGAAAGGTTGGCTAACCATTTTCAACACAGTTTTCAAAAGATTTCAGTTCAGATAACTGCTCATGCAAGACAGGTTACAGTAGTGCGGGTTGTGAACATGCAAACTGTGTAAATAAAGATGTAAAAGTAGATAGCAAGAGAGAAAAACACGAGGAGTTTTTATCGTGGTTCGGAGTAAACAGCTCCTACGTCCACGCCAGATCCCGTCGAATCTGTAATCCCTTAACTTGAGATATTTGCTCCTTTTAACACTGGTGGAGGTCCAGTCCAAATTCAAGTCTTTCTCTAGACTGAATCTAGCACGATTCTTGAGTCGTGTCTCTTCTTACTTTACATACAATCTATCATACAATCTTACCAATGCTAAACAACTAGCGCTAATATCCGAACTAGAAAGCTGTGAATAGCTATCGTCGTTAGGAATGCACAACTCAATCAACTACACTAAATATCAACTGTGATGGTAGTGAGAGTGTGTGTGATGTGTTCTAGTAAGACAGTTTCCAGAGATATCAGAAATCTACAAAGATCAACACTTGGGAAAGCTCTAGTGATTTCGAGTGTTGATTGAATAATTTTCAGCTTGAGATTTCTGCAGCGTTTCGGCTTGTATTTTGAGTTTCCCGTTAATTCTTTCTGGAATGAGTTGAGGTATTTATAGTGAAGCATTTGAAATAGAGCCGTTGGAAGTGTGTCAGGATTTACAGTACCGTACACTGACACAATTCTTGTCGTTGGGTGAGAACAGGTTTCTCAACCACAGCTCAGGTTGGTCTTCACAGGTCGACCATCCTATACCTCGAACTGTCTTCGGTCTTCTATAACCTTCGTGTGAAATCTTCTGAGTATGATAGGAGCAGGTTACATAGACAAATTACCTAATGAAACAATGACATATTGAGTAGATTAGGTACAAGGTTGCACTACCAACCTTGACCTTTACATGAGCAACCTGTCCGAGTTAAGCTTGACTGATCCAAACACATAGACCAACCTGTTCCACTTAAAACCTATATCTAAGTGTGGTTTCTAATAGCATTATCAAAACTCAGTTTCAAAGGGTTCCCAATAATTTCCCCCTTTTTGATAATGCCGAAACCCACACTTTACATTTTGGCTTAGAAATTGAATTGAAAAATGAATCAAAGGTTTGATGCCCAGCCAATTGCATGATAATAAATGTTAGAAAATTTTAAAACATAACATGCAAAGGCCTGGACAAAGAGAGATTGTCAACAGGAACAAAAGATTATCATAATTCATTTATAGTATCAACTGAATTGATATGCACAGATTACAGAGGGTTGATACATGAAATAAATGAAAGCGATCAGGTTACTTCCTTAATGACTTGAACCTATCTTCAGCAATCTTGTCTAAGCTTACAGTTCCCATCGCTGCATATATACTGTCGCGAATCGACCTGTACTCATCACAGTTTGTGATTTTGCAGCCATACTGAGCTGCGACACTCCTAATGAATGTATTGATTTTGTTGATGTCTGGAGTATTAGTGTCACAAACAGTGGGAGGTCGGAAGGTCTCTTTCTTGGGCGGATTGAGCGTGATCTTATCTTTTGCAGCTTTCGCCCTGACTCTTTTGATGAATTCGCGATCTGGAAAAGTCTGCAGCCAGTTGTGAAATGTTGTTTTGGTATTGCCAGTATAACGAGCATCGATTTGCAACCAGTAGTGGTGCAAGATGAATTGGTTGATGAACTCGTCCTATATAAGTTGATCTTCCACTGGTAACCAATTTGACAGTTATCTTTTATCAACCTGTTCCTTGTAGCTTTCAAGACCTTTGAAGCTTGCCATGCGAGCTTTGTCCCTTGCTCTCTGTTTCTTCAAATCTTCCAGAAACAGCTTCTGCTTGCCTTCATCTGCGCAGTCTTCTGCGGTATATCCAGCTTCTGCCATAAGTCGGATGAGGTTGGATTCACCCTGTGCTTTTTCTTGAGCAGACAGCTTGGAGATAGTAGGATGAGGGCCGATTGTCACAGATGGAGCAGCTTCTGTTTGCATCACAGGTTGGTCAGAGCGACCTTTGCCTCTGCCTTGAGGTGGTTGGGTAACCTGCGGTTGCGTAACCTGTTTCTCCTTGCCTTTCCCTGATTTCAAAGCACCACAGTTTTCCTTGCCTTTCCCTTCTCCCTTTTCGGCATTATCATCAATTAGATTCTGAACAAGGGTGTTCAGGGAGGCCTGTTCATCAGAGATCAAGGACAGGTCTGTGTTGATCTTTTCCTTGAACTGCAGTAGGGAGTTGATGTTCCCTTCCATCTCCTCCTCTTTCTTCAGTGAGCTGGATATGGTTTGAGTAAGCTTTGTAGAGAAGTTGATTACAAGCTTGTTGAGTTGTTCAAACTCGTATTGCAAGCCCTCAATTGAAGATTTGTGGGCGACTTTCAATTCAGACAGCTGGATGGGAAGCAGCTTGTCCGTTTCTGCTTTGAGTTGTGTGGAGATGAAGGTTGCGAACTGGCTTGCCATTACTTCTTTAATAACTTTTGGCATTTCATCCCTTATGTTGGTCAGCATGGCGGATGTAGCTTTATCCAATGCTTCAATCTTGTCAGCAATCTTCTTATGTTTTTCAACTTCTGTTGCCTTCACCTTGGAAACCTCCTCAATGATGAAGTTCTTCAAGTTTTCTTGCACCGCAGTGAGAGGAGTTCCAGCGGTTGCAACAAAATATATAGGTGCACGATCATGATCGGACTCTGTGTTATCGCTGTTCCGGGTGGGAGAGGGAATAGGACTGAAGACATCATCCTTCGGAAACCTGAAATTGTAGGAACTGCGATCATGAGTGTAAAAAGGTTTCAAATCAATATTGAGAGCCATGCCCTCTCTCTTCATCCGAGAGAGAACAAAATTCTTGAAGTAATCGCGAGCTTTAGGAATTGAAGCATAGCCAAAATACTTCCCCAGGGTGTGCTCTTCAATTTCAAGTTGTTCGATGGGATGAATTAGGAATATAGACTTCAAGTCGCAGTATGATTTATCCTTCCCATCGAGCAAAGTACGCAGCTTGTACGCCATCTCCCTGGTCTCTGGTGTGAGATCGATTCCGGGAAAAGACTGCAAGACTGTCTTTTCAGCATTGATCTCGATTGAGTTGACCAGCATGGCAGCTGCAGTTTTCACGGGATCTTCTTGAACATCATCATCGTCAGATGAGAGGATAAGATTGATGTCGATCTCTGGTGGAGAGCTGAGATGATGAGAGGCTTCACCGGACTGCTGGTGGACAACAAATGAAGTGTCGAGATTTTCTGCCTCGAAATCTGTCTCGTCCTCCGGTTGAGATTCAGTATGACTCTGGCCAGCGATCTCCAGAACTGGATCCTTGAAGATATCATCAACAGAGGGAATAGGAATTGAAACCTGTGCTTTGGGATCTATTTGTTCAGTGATGTCTAGAACGGAGGTTGGACAAGCAGGACGGTGTTGCACTTCAATGTCAGCAAACTCCGTATGCAACCTGCGCGAGATGGGAGTTAGAGATTTGATTCTCATAGACTTGATAGGTCTGTCAAGCTGTTTGCTGGGGGCGTGCTGTCTCTTCCTTCTATTATCTCGCTGTTCTGGGGGTACCCAGGCTGGGTTGGACCTACCCATTGCATATAGAAATGGTTTGACCAAGTCGTCATTCTTGGCAAAGACGGTCATGTCGACCCCAATGATTAATTCAAGCTGCTACTGGTCCTTGGGGACTTTTTCCTTGTTAAAAGGCGTCATTCCACTCCAATTGAGGTCGGGGTGGAGACATTGAATTAGGGAGCAGATCTTGGTGCCTAGGCGCAGGTTCCTGGCAACACAGAATTCGGTCAACTGTTCGCCTTCAAATGTGATCGAGAGCTGCTTGATTTCTTCGTTGATGAGTTCGAGAAGAAATCAGGCCCAGTTTACGTCTAGACCCTGCACAATTGCAGTCATCACTCTGAACTTCGCTGGAGTGACAACGTCGTGGTTACGAGAGTAACCAAGGAAGACCTTGTGAACAAAGTCGAAGAGGACTCTGTATGCAAGTCGCAGCAGAGGTTGCGAGAACTTCTTTCCATCATATTTTACTGCAGGCTGCATCAAGGCTTTCTGATACACAGTTTCCAGATTTGCATCAGGAATATCCAAAATAAGACCCATGGGCTTGTGATACAGGATTTCCACAGTTCCTAAATCTGCGATGTTGTAGGTCCGAGTGATGAGCGATAGAATGGGAATGGGCGCGTCGGGCTCATCGGGTATCAGAAGATAGAATTGGGCAGATTCTACATCTTTTTGGCAAAAATAAGAGAGTATGAACATAGCGACTTGTTGAGGAAGCCAGAATTTTGGCTCATGAGAGATGATTTTGTAAAAACCATCCGCTGCTTTAATGGTGGAGTACATCTCGTTCAGGCCGGCGTAGCCGTATGTAGAGAGATTTGTCGAGGGCTCCATGAGAATAAACTCTTGTATGTACTGGATCTTCTGTTCTGCCGTCGTTGGAAGGTTGTGAGAGGTGGATTCTCCTGTTATTTCGAGAAAGTATAAGTGAGAACTTAGAATGTTGAGTTTTGAAAGAGAGGAGTTGCAGATAAAAATGGCGGAAGAATGCAGAAATTTGAATGAGAATGACGATGCACAGTGATGAGCACATATATAAGAGAAAATGAGTGGTTGTGATTGAAGTATTTCAACCATTCAATGGATAGGATTAAATCCCTAGAAATCCGTGAGGTAGTGGGCGCGTGGGGTGGTTGTGAAGCCCACTCGCACAACCCTTACACTCAACCGTCGCCTGGCATTTAATGCGGATTTGACACTTGGCATGCACTTTTTGACATACATGGAAAGTGAAGTGCGAATGTTATGTACTGTGTCAGAATATCCTTAACAATAATTTCAATAAATAACAAAATACATGCTTCAATAAATGAAAATAATTGATAAGGCATAAAATTTATCAAGTGAAGCAAGAAATATTTCATTGAAATTTGAACATTTAGAAATATTAAGGCATATCATTGACATATTTAAAATGTAATTTCAAAAACATGGAGACTGATACAGGTCGTCCATGACACTTCCCTATGCAAACTGTGACTTGTCCACAGTTTCTGATCTTCGCAGTTTCCACCTAGTTGGACTGTCCTTTGTCCATCACGAACTGCCCATGTGCATCCTTCTTTTCACCAATGTGAGCTTTGATGAACTCCCACAGCTTGGCATTCTCAGCTTGTAAAGCTGCAACCTTTTCATCAACATACATCTTGTTTTCCAGTTCCAACATGTTAAGCTTACGAGACATTTTAAGGAATTATGCGTTAAAGAAGGATAACATCTTGTCAACTGTACTTGAGCTATTGGATGGAAGAGCTACGGACGAGGAGCCAAGAGCTGCGGAGTCTGGAGCTGCGGAGCCTGGGGCCTGGTCCTGAGCTTTGGACGGGGAGCCTAGAGTAGACTTGTCGCGAGCAGGTTCCACATCAACCTGTGGAGGGGCAGGCTGTGTTGGACTAGCAGGTTTGGGATCTGCCTCCACGAAGGTCGCTGCTGCAGATCGAGTGGTGCGCTTTTATGAGGGCGCAGACTGCAGATCCGTCATCTTCCTTTTCCCTTTTTTGACGTTCTCAGCATTGTCACTGTTTTCTTCTTCATTCTCACTGTCATCTTCACTTTTATCTTCATCTTCCTTTGAGCCGCGCATCTCTGTGAGCAAACGCTTGGCTGCACCTCTTGCTTTGTCGATCTTGTGTGGCAAAATGCCAAGTATCATGATCAACTGGTTGCAGGTGTGAGGAACCAGCTTGTCCTCAGGAAATCCGGTGCAGACAGGCCACATACGATTTGTAAGTGTTCTCTGCAGAATGATGGAGAGCTTGGTGCCATGACGAAGTTGCATGTTGGCCTTGATCCTGGCAGGTCGCTCTGCGGCCTCTTTGATGAACAGGTTGACTAACACCCTAGCCCAGTTAACATCTAACTGCTTCACCACAGCAGTCAGCAATTTGAACTTCAACAGAGTGACTGCTTCATTCGAGCCTAGATACGAAAAGAACACATTGTGGACAAACTCGAAGAGGAATCTGTACTCAGACTTCAAGTCGTGGTGGTTGAAGGTTTTCTGATCGTAAATCTTCTTGGGCTCGAACAGAGCTTGCTGATACACGTTGTTGACAGCATCCATGGGCACATCATCAATTGTTGTGATAGCCCCTGTATCCGTCAATCTGTAGGTCTGAAGGACGAGTGGAAGAAGATGAAGCCGTTCTTCTTCATCGTTGACTAGAAAAGTTGTCGTTGCGGGATCTCCGACCATCGATTCCAAAGAACACAACAAATAAGCAACATTCATCGGCAACGTCACTCGCGGATGTTGAGTGATGATATTGAAGAAACCATCACATTGGGTGATAGCTTCAATCATCGGATCCAAGCCTCTGTATCCATATTTGTCTAGCACAACAACTTTCTCAAAGAAGATGAGAGGGGTTGCTTTCTTTACTTGAGCACTTAGTGAATCTGTAGACATTTTTGCAGAGAGTAAGGAATGATTACGAATTTGTGATTTGAAAAAAATTTTGAAACTTGATTTCGGAGGATTTCAAGAAACACGTAAGGATTTCAAGAATTTCTCTCTATTTATAGAGTTTTCTCCAACGGTTAAGATGTTATTAATAAATCTCAACGGCGAGGGAGGCACGTGAAAAGGTGATTCAGAAAAGGTGAGTTTCACGCGCTTCTTCTTTCTTCTTTTTCCTTCTTAGAATGACATAAATCCCTTGATTTTCGTGATTTGAAAAGATTTGAAATACCTAACAGTAAGAAGATTTGAAAAAGATTTTTGAAAGGATAAGTAAGGAGTGGAAATAATAAATTCTGCTAAGAATTAAATGGAGATTGATACGACATCTCCAGTTCCCCCTTAAAGGTTGGCCAGTAATTTTAGCTTTCAACGCAGTTTGTGGCCTCACGCTGCATGTCATCGAACTGCTAAGTCAGTCTTCTCTTGGCTGACCTGCTCTTAGCGAACTACTTTTGTTAGCATACAGTTTTCAAGTCAGTCTGCTCTTGGCTGACCTGTGCTAGCGAACTGCTTCCATTTTTTGACTTAGGTTGTGTATCCATTCTGAGCATTCCAAGTTTTCCACTTATATCTTGTTTTTTCACATGATCTCTAATGAAGTGATGCCTTATATCAATATGCTTGCATCTGGTGTGGTAGACAGGATTCACAGTGAGTGCTATAGCGCTTGTGCTATTATAAAAGATAGGAACTTTTCGAACTGTGACTCCATAATCTTTGAGTTGTTGTTTCAACCAAAGAATCTGTGCACAACAGCTTCCTGTCGCCATATACTCAGCTTCTGTTGTTGAAGTAGCAACTGAAGTTTGCTTCTTTGAAAACCAGGAAATCAACTTGCTTCGAAGAAACTGACAAGTCCCTGATGTGGACTTTCTATCCAGTTTGCATCCTCCATAATCTGCATCTGCATAGCCAGTTAGTTCAAAATTATCATCACAAAGGTACCATAAACCGAAGTTTGTAGTTCCCTTGACATATCTAAGAATTTTCTTGGCTGCTTCTAAATGAGATTCCTTTGGATTAGCTTGATATCGAGCACATATTCCAACTGCAAAAGAAATATCAGGTCGACTTGCAGTAAGATAAAGTAAAGAACCAATAATTCCCCTGTACAAAGTTATGCTGGCAGGTTTCCCTTCAAAATCCGTATTCATATTTCCATTTGCAATCATTGGAATCTTCAGTGGTCTACTATCTTGGACACCGAATTTGGTTGCCAGCTCGTTAGCATATTTGGATTGACAAATGAAGATACCATCCGCAGATTGCTTGACCTGCAGGCCGAGGAAGAAGTTCATCTCCCCCATCATGGACATTTTGTACTCATACTTCATGAGTTCTCCAAACCTGTCACACAGAAACTTTGACCTAGATCCAAAGATAATGTCATCAACATAAATTTGCACAAGAAGAATATCATCCTTGTACTTAAAAGTAAATAAAGTTCTGTCGACCGATCCTCTTTTAAAGCCAGAATGCAGTAGGAATGTAGACAGCGTTTCATACCAAGCTCTGGGAGCTTGTTTCAAACCATATACTGCCTTGTGCAGTTTGTAAACTTTCTCTGGACCTGCTTCCTTGAAACCTGGTGGTTGTTCAACGTAAACTTCTTCTCCAAGGATTCCATTGAGGAAAGCACTTTTCACGTCCATTTGGTAGACTTTGAACCTCTGATGAGCTGCATATGCTAGAAACAACCTAATTGCTTCTAGTCTTGCCACTGGTGCGTAGGTCTCATCATAGTCTATCCCTTCTTGTTCATAGTAACCTTTGGCAACTAATCTTGCTAATCTTGCCTTGTTTCTGATTACTTCAGCATTTTCATCTTTCTTATTCCTAAACACCCATTTTACATCAATCACTCCTTGATGTGTAGGACGATCAACCAGTGACCATACTTCGTTTCTTTTAAACTCATTGAGTTCCTCTTGCATGGTTGTAACCCAGTCATGGTCGTTAAGAGCTTCCTCAACGGTTTTGGGTTCAGAGTAGGAAAGATAACAGCTTAGTAGACAGCTTTCACCTATCTGTCTTCTTGTCTTCGCACCCACATTTGGGTTCCCGACAATGAGATCTCCAGGATGAGCATCGACCCATCTCTTTCGACGAGAGATTTCTTCTTCTGTAAGAATAGGTTCAGGGTCTGTTATAGGATCTTCAAACTCATGTAGGGGTTGAGGAGTGAAGGGGTCAAGCTGTTTAAATTGTTCAGCAAGCTGATCCACTGACAGTTCTGCATTGACTGCAGGTTCTTGTGGAGTTTCTGGATCAGTTGAAGAGGAGTTGGTTGGAGGAGCTTCGGTTCCCCCTTGGTTTGATCCCCCTTGCTGAATGGGTGGATTTTGTGGATTGGAATTTTGTACAGGCTGACTTTCTTCTTCTTCCAAGTCGGTTGGACTCCATATAAGTATTTCATCTCGAAACTGCGTGTTGGAGCCTGCTTGATCTTGATTCGCACCTTTACTTTCTTCAGGTTGAGTCTCCCTGTACTCACAGATAGATTCATCAAAAACAACATGTGGTGTTACTTCCACAATCTGAGTCTTCTTGTTAAAAACTTTGAAGGCTTTGCTGATCTCTAAATATCCTACAAATATTCCTGGATCTGCTTTGCTATCAAATGTTTTTAACTGTGATTTCCCATTATTATGAATGTAACACACGCAACCAAAAGATTTAAGATATTTGAATCGAGGTTTCTTATCTTTCCACAGCTCGTATGGAGTTTTTCCATGTCGTTTATGAATGATTGATCTGTTCTGAGTGTAGCAAGCCGTGTTGATTGCTTCCGCCCAGAACTTCTTAGGAAGATTGGTTTCATTCAGCATTGTGCGAGCTGCTTCCTTTAGAGACCTGTTGCGTCGTTCAACAACACCATTCTGTTGAGGTGTGCGAGCTGCTAAAGTTTGATGTGTAATTCCATTTCTAGTACAGTAGGACTCAATCATATGATTAAGAAATTTTGTTCCACGATCGGATCTGATTGAGATCACACTTTTGTTTTTTCATGTTTGACAGTCTGGTAAGCAGCGCAGGGAGCTCTACTAGTGTCTCCTTCTTTTTATGTAAGAAAATAACCCAAGTATATCGTGAGTAATCATCAACAATAACGAGAGTATACTTTTTACCATTAATGCTTCTGGGAGTCACTGGACCAAATAAATCCAGGTGGAGTAATTCCAAGATTCTACTTGTGTTGTGAGCTGCAATGCTTGGAAATGACGATTTGGTCTGCTTTCCAGCTTGACAGGCTTCACAAACATGATCTTTGTAGTAGACTTGATCTGGAAGGTCATCTGCGAGCTTCTTGCGAGCAAGCTTGTTGATTGCTTTGAAATTTAAGTGACACAGTCTCTTATGCCATAGCCAGCTAACTTCAGGTGCAGATTTGGTGACCAGACAGGTTTCTTTCTCATCTGACCATTGTACTATGTACAAGTTATCCTGCAAAATACCGGTAAGAAGAATTTCTTCTCCTTCCTTGTTCTTTATAGCACATTTGTTAGCAGAAAATTCTACTCTTTTTCCAGTAGAGCAGAACTGGCTTACTGAAAAGAGATTATGATTTAAACCTTCAACATATGTGACGTTAGATATTGTTGTTTTACCAACAACTAGATTACCGTAACCTCTTGTTTTCCCTTTAGAGTCTCCTCCAAAAGTGACTAGAGGTCCGTCACATTCAATGAAGTTTTTAAGCATGCTTTTGTCGCAGGTCATGTGTTTTGTGCATCCACTGTCAATGATCCAGACTGCGCCGCGAGCTGCTCGCTTTCTCCTTTGAGTTTTCCCATCCTGCAATTAGACAGTTTTAGCAACCCATATGAATTTGGGTGTTTTGTTAGCAGGTTCAGTTTTAGCAGCTTGGTTTCCAGGCTTCTTCTTTTGGAAACCCTTTCTGTTGACTCGTGGCTTGGTCCGTTGCTTATTGGTTGAGTAGAAGGTTTCATTAGAGTATGTTGACTGCTGTTGGTAATGAGCAGGTTGATAATGATCATTTTGATAGTACTGCTCCATAAATCCACATCTGCAGCGATCATCTCCAAATCCACTTCCATGTGGAAATTGATAGTGCCTATTTGACAGCTTAGGATATTGGTACCAGTGATGGTCGTACCAATAACCTTCATTGTCAAGTGTTTGTTGATTTGGCCACTGCTCATGGTAAATGTTTGGTTGTGGTTGAGCAGTTTGAATGATTCTTGGTTGAGAGGCTGCATTTCTTTTGCTAGCAGTTTGCACCATTCTTAGAGCAGGTTGGCTTCCCTTTTGATAAGCTGTTTGACCATACAATTTCCTAGGTCGCTCAACCTTTTGCTGTCAACAGACGGCCTTGGCTGCTGTTTCTTGATGGCAGGCTTTCCATGCTCTTTCACCAGGATTGCTTGTGGTTGTCGGGCTGGATTTTTCAGTTTGAGCCACTTGTCTGGTAGAGTGTGATGAGCTTTGCTTTCAGCCAATCCTTTTTCTTTCTCGAACAAGACCTTCTCCTTTTCTTTGGCTCCGCTGGTTTGACCATGGAATCCAATGCCAAACTTTATCTGAGCATGTCTCTGGGCAGCTTGCAGGGCTTCAAGCTTTTCACCATTTTTGTTCATTTTCATCAGGACTTGTTGAAGCTTGAGCTCTTTCTGCAATAGCTTCTCATGCTCCTTTGAGAGATCTACCAGTTTGCCATTCAAGTTGTTGATCTCACTGTCCTTTTCAGTGAGCATTTCTTTAAGGTTTTCTTCCCTTAAAGCCGATTGACCCATTTAGACTTTTAGGGTCTCTATCTCTTTTCTTTTGCTTCATCATAGAGAGTGAAGTCTTCATTCATGACAGCTTTGAGTTTCATATTTTCATCCTCCAGCTTGGATCCTTCTATGACTACCTGTTTAAACATTTCCGAGAGCTTCTTGTAGTCATCAAGCTGTTGTTGAAACTCTTCATACGTTGGCATTTCAGGTATTTCAATACCTGCATGTTCGGAGTTAGTTGAATATGAAAGTGAGGTTTCAGTATCAACCTTGTATTGAGCAAGATCGAGATCTTTTCCCATGTAGCATTCCTCATATTCAAGTTCCTCGTCAGCTAAGTGACATTCCTCCTCATCCAATTCATCATCATCTTCGTCGGAGGAGGTTGAGTCTGATAATTTGGCAATTGCTTGGCCTCTTCCTCAGCTGCGATCATGGCGTTGCGCTGCTCCTTAAGCTTTTGATCTCTTTTTGCGCGGAGCTCTTCGTGTTCAGCCTTTGATAAGTCTGGGCAGTCTGACTTATAGTGATCTGGTCTGCCACATTCAAAACAGCCACCCACGGGAGTGTTAGAAGAATTGAATTTAGAGGGTTTTGATATACCTTCACCTTTCTTGTTGGAAGAAGAGGTGGTTTGATTTCTCTTGAAATCCTTGTGATATTTACGGAATTTGTTGAAACGTTTTTCAAGTTTTTCATTTCTCCTAGCCATGAGTGCATAATCTTTCAACAATTTCTCCATTTTGGAGCATAAATCTTTTAGGATTGCTTTTTCTTCTATAATTGATGCAGCTTTGAATGCAGCATCCTTTTCCTTCTTTTCGGGCTCGGTCTTCTTACTTAAAGACACTTGTTCTGACCCGTGAAGTCTGATCACTTCAAACTCATTCCCGATGAGTAGATCAAACAGTTGCTCGGTTGACAGGTTACTGATATCCGACCTACCACGGTGCATGGCACTGTACACATGCCAACTTGCTGGGAGAGATTGGATAACTTTGAGGTTGAGTTCGCACTGTGTGTATTTATCTTTCTTGAGAGTTGCGATCTCCAAAGTGATCATTGTGAATCTATTCTTAAGCTGGTCAATGGTCTCCATTGGCTGCATTTTGAATTCTTCAAATTTACTGCATGCCACTAACAGCTTGTTTTCCAGCATTTCTGTTGATCCAAGGCTTATGGCTTTTAAGGTGTCCCACATTTCCTTTGTAGTTCCAAGATTTCTTATCTTGGCCAGGTGGACTCCCTTAACTGTGCTAGAGATCAGCCCTTTTGCGAAGCTGTCAAGTCCAGCTTCCTTTTTTTCTTCGGTTGTGTATTTTCTAGGATCTTGATCTTTGGCACATACGTTGCTTCGGAAACTTTTTCTCCAGAAACATCAGTATCGTAGGGTTCGTAGATTGGTGTTGGACCATTCTTGATGACATCCCACATCAGCACATGGTGAGCTTGGAGGCACATCTTTATTCGAAAGCTCCAGTCTTCATATCCCTGCACAGAGAAATCTTCGCAGACGCGGAGAAGTGAAGCTTCCATAGTGACAGTTTATGTATGTATGCACAAACACAATTCTAGAGATCTAGTTCAATTTGACACGAAAACACAAAAAGCTTCTAGTATGCAAAAGCAGTGGTCAAAAGAACCACCGCTCTGATACCACTTGTAAGCCGCGATAAGTAGTCATTGGTGTATAGGGGGGGGGGGGAATACACCAATTAGCCAACAGTTTTGATTTTTCAAAACAATTTGATATTACTGAGTCGTCACTTCAGTTTATCAGAGCAGTTTAGTTTTTCCAGCTCAATCAGTAAACTGTTGAGCTTGCAAAACTAACCTGCGTGCGGAAGTTTGGTGGAAAGGTTGGCTAACCATTTTCAACACAGTTTTCAAAAGATTTCAGTTCAGATAACTGCTCATGCAAGACAGGTTACAATAGTGCAAGTTGTGAACATGCAAACTGTGTAAATAAAGATATAAAAGTAGATAGCAAGAGAGAAAAACACGAGGAGTTTTTATCGTGGTTCGGAGTAAACAGCTCCTACGTCCACGCCAGATCCCGTCGAATCTGTAATCCCTTAACTTGAGATATTCGCTCCTTTTAACACTGGTGGAGGTCCAGTCCAAATTCAAGTCTTTCTTTAGACTGAATCTAGCAAGATTCTTGAGTCGTGTCTCTTCTTACTTTACATACAATCTATCATACAATCTTACCAACGCTAAACAACTAGCGCTAATATCCAAACTAGAAAGCTGTGAATAGCTATCGTCATTAGGAATGCACAACTCAATCAACTACACTAAATATCAACTGTGATGGTACTGAGAGTGTGTGTGATGTGTTCTAGTAAGATAGTTTCCAGAGATATCAGAAATCTACAAAGATCAACACTTGGGAAAGCTCTAGTGATTTCGAGTGTTGATTGAATGATTTTCAGCTTGAGATTTCTGCAGCTTTTCGGCTTGTATTTTGAGTTTTCCGTTAATTCTTTTTGGAATGAGTTGAGGTATTTATAGTGAAGCATTTGAAATAGAGCCGTTGGAAGTGTGTCAGGATTTGCAGTACCGTACACTGACACAATTCTTGTCGTTGGGTGAGAACAGGTTTCTCAACCACAGCTCAGGTTGGTCTTCACAGGTCGACCATCTTATACCTTGAACTGTCTTCGGTCTTCTGTAACCTTCGTGTGAAATCTTCCGAGTATGATAGGAGCAGGTTACATAGACAAATTACCTAATGGAACAATGACAGATTGAGTAGATTAGGTACAAGGTTGCACTACCAACCTTGACCTTTACATGAGCAACCTGTCCGAGTTAAGTTTGACTGATCCAAACACAGAGACCAGCCTGTTCCACTTAAAACCTATATCTAAGTGTGGTTTCTAATAGCATTATCAAAACTCAGTTTCAAAGGGTTCCCAACAACTTCACATTTTTTGAAGTATGTCCGAAACCATGGCACCAACATCTACAAAATTTGCCAGATAGTGCGGGCTAACGATCCCAAAGTGCTGATCGAGGATGAGGCCTCGATCCTTAGCTGCTTTGGATTGGAGCGCTTTGATGACTTGATCAATGAGCCAGAAGTGTGGAGGCTCCTCGAAAAGAAGGTAAAGGAGCTCGTTCCCTCCTACACCCCCACCCCAACAACACTAGTTGGAGCCACTATCACAGCATTTGAAGAGCGGCTCTCGGTTCTTCAAACCGCTCATGATGAAGAGAAGCGTGAGTGCTTCCAGCTGAAGGAAACGATTAAGGAGAAAGAGAACCGGCTGTCCAAAGCCAAGGAGGAGAAGAAGAAGATGGCAGGAGAGCTTTCAACTGCTAACATAGAGTTGAGAAGAGCTGAAGGAGAAGCTGGCAACTGCTGAAAGCCAGTAGGCCATAGAGAAGACGAATCTCCAGAAAGCTAATGAAGAGCTTTCGAACACAAACTCACAGCTTCAAGAAATTCCTAAATTACGTTCAGAAGTGTTGAAGCTTTCTGAAGACCTAATGATTGCTCTCAATGACATCGATCAAAATGCGGAGGCACTGGAAGTTGAGATCGATCGTTCGGCAATCGAGCAGGATGAGTAAGAGCATGTCAAGAGAGAGCTTAAATCCACCGAAGCGGAGCTCTCCAAGATAAACGCGAAGCTCCTCCAAATGGAAAACGAGCTAAAAGCGGCGAAGGCTGAAAAATTCAAAGCCAATTCTGCCGCCCGTCAGCTGAAGGAAAAGCTGGAGTCCGTGGAGAGAAAGCTCGTGGATTTGGAACAGCAACGGAAACAGACTGTGGCCATGGTAGGCCAAGCTGTTGGAGAGCAGAGCAGATCGGGCCGGGTTGGACCAATCAACAATGAAGTGTTGGAGGGTATCTCCAACAAAATATGAGCGCTCTCAAATTTGGTGCAATCTGAGCTTCGAATCTTCCGCACCAGCTTTGAAAGGTCAATCATTTTGACCAATACGCGCTCTCCAGCTCCAATACTTTCAGCACAAGTCCTCGGCGCTCTCCTGGCACAAGGTCTCTTGAAGCCAAATCAGCTTAACATCTCCTTACCAGGAGCCTCCAGCCAAAGCGCCACCGTACAGTCCGCTCCCTCCAAAGCTATTTTTGATGTTGCCAAAAAGGGGGAAGCGACGGGGACGTCAAATGGTCCATCCACAACGGCCAAGGCAATAGAGGACGCTTCCAAGAAGGAGGAAGCACTAAAGAAGGGGAAAGCAGAGTGGCAAGTCATCATCTCCACAAAGCCGATTGATGTCGTTCCACTTCAAGCGGTGTCAGTAGCGCCTCAACCACAGAAAGAGAAGCATAAAAACACAGTACCTGCTGATACCAACCTCAAGAAGAAGAAGAAACTGACTCCCGCAACGATGACCAAGGAGGCTGGAGCACAACGCGAATTCCATGAGGAGTTGGACGTGATTTTGGTGCGTAAAATGAAGTTCCACCTCTGCAGGTATCTATTGAAGCATACACCGACAAATGACACTGAAAGAGATTTCCTGGAAGTGATGGCAAAATATAAAGCAGTGTCGGAGTGCAGGGAGGAAGTTTTTAATGAACAAGTGGTGACAGACTCGAAGAAAGCGCTTCACTTGTTGAATATGGAAGTGCTTGAAGGGAAAAGAGTCTACGTGGGCCTGCACACAGAAGCTTTCGAGAAGTGCAAAAAGCAGCTGTGTGCCAGGGAGGAATTTGAAAGAAAAAGGCTGAGGGATGAGGCTCCTAACGCCAAATTTGTTGATGAGATCATTCCATATGACCTCAAGGAAGAGTGGAATGATGCCAAGATAAAGTTCGTTAAACGCTTCTACTACTGGCAAGACTTTCGCACTGAATATGCCATGGACTGCTTCATTGCATACATGGATCATTACAAAGCCTCTCTCTTCATCAAAATTTTGGAATTGGCAGATGGAGTGACTCTCAAACCTCTGAAACAAGAAAGCTACAAACTCCCACTCATTGGAGGCACTATCCCTGATGAGGAAGCAATCAGAAAGGAGATCGATGAGTGTGCAGAATAGCTTGAACAGAAAATCGTCCTAACCGCTCCCTAGCTGCCATCAAAGATAAGGTCTACAATGCTTATAACATGATTCCTCCCAAGCCTCGAAGTCGCTTCAAATAGATTTCATTGTATCTTTTATCAATTATCATCTGATATACAATGATATCTTTTTCTGCTTTAAGATAATTTCTCATTGTCTTTATTTATTTATACGCTTTCATTTAACTGCTTTTAACTGCATTAATATTATGTTTTGCCTAACCCACTCTTCTTCTTATACTTAGCCTAGAATTGTCTAGATTTATGTAAGTACTTGACGTCGGGTTTTGGCATCATCAAAAAGGGGGAAATTGTTGGGATATTATGTTAAGGGGGAACTTGAATCAAGTTCAATAAACAATTTATTTTGATTCAATTCCAAAACCCTCGTTAAAATATTTCCCTTATTATTTTTGATGAATCTAGACAAGTTATACTTAGCAAAGCTTGCATGTTAGGACACTTTTATTTTATTCTAGAAGCGCATATTATGAAGCAGTCAGAGTTCACGAAGCGTCAGATGTCAAAGCAGTATCAGGCAGTGAAAGCGTCAGAAGATGAAGCCGCAAAGCATATGGGAAACACTTTCAAGACTGATGCTAGAGCACACTACCATTCTATGGAAGCAAGCGTTCTCAAGTTAGCTCACCAAAGCGCCTCTGATCTGGAGCTAAACTTAAAGTGTCAATCAGTGCTAGTGTGATAAGTTTGACTTTCAAACGTTCGGATGTCTGACACCTCACTGCATAAAGCTTATGTGTCAACACACTTATAGACTGCAACATGACGGTAGTGACGGGTCTCAATCGCTAGTTTTGTTGGTACGATGGAATGTATTGATAGGATCACGTGAGATAATATTCTTCTTATACTGACCCTAGAAATAGGTGAGGAACTAGAGATCTTGGCATTTAGAGATATGATCTTAATCTCGATAGGCTATTAGATATATATGTGTTGTTCATTGTTACTTTGATTTGCAAGATAAAGGTCTATCGTAGCATCCCTGATGACTTGTCTCTCGGGTAACATGAAGGCACATTGTATGTCTAATTGGTTGTATCCAATCACCGTGTCTGCTATAGGTTGAGATATCCCCTTAGGGAGTTCACAAGGTATATTATATCAAGTCATGCATGCTGATTAAGTTCAGGTATAATAATAAGGGGTGAACGGGTACTACTTGAGGATAAGAAGAGGTTAATTAATTAGGAGCAGCCAGAGGAGCTCTAATTAATTAATGAAGGGATTCTTAAATACGGGGATAGCTCTAAATAAAGTATCAGCCCCAATCTACAAATTGGGACAGAGAGGTAATTCAGTTGTGACTCTTTAGTGGAATGCGTCACAACTCTAATGAAATAAATGTTCTGGGTTGATCATGGAATTATTTCATTAGGTAAGGCTAAACTCTATTAGTACATAGATCCCTGGGATGTCCCAAGAGCTCTTCGGGAAAAGAATACAAGGTATTATTGAGTGATATCAGTTTTGGACTGAAAAGAAGTGTTATGGGCTCGGGCCCATAATGACTTGAATTGTTTCCCAAACTTGGTGAAATTATGAGTAGAGTCCACCCAAGTAATCTGAGCTTCTTCCTCGTCACTCATCTCTTCAAGTTCTTGAAGAGAAAACCCTTCCATTCATTTCCTATGAATTTCCATGTTTACTTTTTCTGCAACAATAGCATCCATAATACCTATTGCAGAACATTCCTCAACTTCATCTTGAAACTTCATGGCATTGAATAAGTTGAAAGTGTCATGTTTATCATTGACTCTCATGGTAAGTTCACCCTTTTGCACATCTATTAATGTCCTACCAGTTGCAAGGAATGGTCTGCCCAAAATAATTGGAACCTCTCGATCGGCCTCATAATCAAGAATGATGAAATCTGCTGGAAAAATAAACTCATCCACTTGGACTATAACATCTTCAATTTTTCCTTCGGGGTGAGCTATAGAACGATCAACCAATTGCAATGTGACAGTGGTAGGCCTCACCTCTCCAATTCCCAATTTCTTAAAATTGAAAGTGGCATCAGATTGATGCTAGCTCCTAAATCGCAAAGAGCTTTTCCAACATCTCGACCACCTATAGAGCATGGAATAGTGAAGCTACTAGGGTCCTTCAACTTTGGTGGAATTTTACTCTTCAAAATAACACTACTCCCTTCAGTTAAAGCAACCGTCTCAAATTCTCCAAGTCTTCTTTTCTTTGTCAAAATATCCTTCAAGAATTTAACATAATTCGGCATCTGTTCCAAAGCTTCAACCAACGGAATGTTGATGTGGAGTTGCTTTAAAACATCCAAAAATCTTCAAAATTGGGCATCTTGTTGTTGCTTTTGGAAGCGTTGTGGAAATGGTGAAGGTGGCTTGATATTCACCTTTTATGCTATAGTTTGCTGAGAAAATGCTGTAGCATTTTTCCCTAAAGCATCTTTTTCCAGCGTTGAAGTACCTGATTTGGCATCCTTCTCCAAATCCGATTGGATTGAAGTGGGCTCAGTCTTATTCATGATTTTTTCTTCACTAAGCTTAAGATCCTTGCCACTTCTCAAGGTTACCACCTTGTAATGTTCTTTATCCTTTCTCGGGTTTTTGGTGTCACTAGGAAGTGCACCTTGGGGTCGATTCCTGATTTCATTGGCTAGCTGCCCTACTACTTGCACTTCTAAATTCCTCAAAGATGCAGCTTGGCTTTGAATCAGAGCATCATTCATAGACATGTACTCCTTTAACAGACTTTCCAACGGATTTCCTTGAAGGGCTTGTTGGGCTTGTTGCGTCTTTTGTTGTTGTTGAGCAAAATATGGATGATAGTTTGTAGGTTTGATCTGCCCCTATCCATGATTAACACATATTTTATGCGCATGTTGAGTGTGTTTTTCTTATGTTTAAGTCTCGATTCATGTGTTTAAAGGTTAGAAATGCTAGGGTTTCCTAACTTGTAGCATACTTTCTACTTTTCTCGTTTCTTTTCGGTTTTTGATCCATTTTTGTAAGAATTTGAAAAGAGCATTCATGTGGTTAAGGATTGGGGGCTAGAAACGAGGAAGAATCGAGCTTAATTAGGGTGAAACCTAGGGTTAAGAATGTGGAATTTGAATTTATAAAGTTAGGTTTTCACTAGTTCAAGTTCGTTTATGTTTTCCTTGTTCTCTCGAGTCTCTTTATGTCTTTTTTCAGGTTTATTAAGATCTCATTTGGCAACTTTGATCATTTCATGCTGAAGAGGAGTTCGTTAGGAAGTCGTAGCACAAAGCGGATCGAGAATCGGAGTCCGGACGAGAGAGAACGAGCGAAAATGAAAACATTGCGCAAGAGAGGACGGATGGGCGGCAAACCGGCGACCCAAACTGGCGGTCCATTGGGCCGCCGGTTCATCATACCTGAACTGCCGTTTACCACAGAGCCACCGGCGACCCAGACCGGCGGTCCACTTGACCGCCGGTGCCCCTCCCATGGACCGCCGGTTGCGCGAGAAAGCTCCCGGTTCGCACTGTTTCGCCCTGGTTCGTCCCATTTCATCCCGGTTCGACCCAAACACGATTTTCAATGTATTTAACCCCAAATTCTTCCCTTTTTGATGTAACTTTTACACACTTTAATATCCTAGAACCCTAGTTACATTTCCCTCTTTTCCTTTTTGGTAAATTCAAGATTTGTGGAGCTATACTCATTGGAATTGCAATTCAAGACCATCTTCTTCTTCCTTATTTAATTCTTTTTCTTTTAAGCATGATTTCATATGTTTTCCATGGTTTATTTCTTTAATTATGTCTAGCTAAATTTCCTTTGGTTTCAAATATATGAAGACATGATCTAGATTAATAGGTTTTTGGATATTGTAGTTGGATTTGCCTTCTGATTCATATGTCTTGTGGTTTGGGACTTGATTTTATTGCATGATTGATTGGCCATCATTGAGTGCATATAAGGTGTTTGATTAAATGCTTAGTAGGCTTTAGTTCATAACACTTGGCATCAAATCACAACATATTAGTAAATCTTGCTAATAGGAGATTCTAGATATTAATTGAGCTATTTGGAGTTGATTTATGCATCTTGAGACCTAGCGGAGATAGATGTCATTGGTTAATCTACTTACATTGATTGTTTGAGAAAAGAGTTGGTGTATATCTTATAAAGAACTCCCGTATGAATTAGATTAAATCGGTTTATCCTTGCAAATTCCAAAACCTTTTCTCTAGTGAAAGTCAGATTATATTTGGAACCATACTTTCTCTTATTGATTTCAATCGTTTGTTACTTGTTTGTTTCTTGATTAATTGTCATTTCATTTGATTATTAGCTTATAGAAAACACAAAAACATGACATTCGGTAGCTTGGATAGTAGTTAAATAGCTAGATCAATTTTTGGCGCCATTGCCCGGGAATGTTTAGTTTGAGTTTCAATAGTCGATTTGGTTATTGAGTTACTAATTCAAGCATTGTTTCTTTTAATTTTTGTTTTGTAGGTTTATGCACACAAGGTCTAAGGAATTACTTGTTCAACCTTTGATCTTGAACTTTGAAAGAAAGGCATAGAAGAAGGAATTTTATTGAAGAACAAAATATGGCTAACAATCAAGATGTTGAGGCTCTTAGGAAGAAATTGGAAGATATGCGAGCTTGGAGAGTTGAGCAAGAGAGAAGGGCACAAGAGGCTCAACAACCTCCATTAAATCAAATGTTTGAGTCTCCAACGGACCAATTTCAAGGAGGAGCATGGGGACCTTGAGTCAACGCAAATAACTTTGAGATAAGGACCGGCCTTATCCAAATGGTGCAATCGGAGCAATTCGGTGGAAGGCCAACCGAGGATCCTAATGCTCACTTGAGCACATTTTTGGAGATTTGTGACATGGTGAAGCACAATGGAGTGCCGGAGGATGCTATAAGGATGAAGCTCTTCAACTTTTCTCCAAGGGATCATGCAAAGGAGTGGTTTAAAAACCTTGACAAGAGCGAGATCACTACATGGGAGATGTTGTGCAAAGCTTTCCTTGCCAAGTACTTCCCTCCTTCAAAGGCTCAAAAACTCATTTCGGAAATCTCTCACTTCTCACAACAAGTTGATGAGACACTATTCAGGGCTTGGGAAAGGTATAGGGACTTGCTACGCAAGTGCCCTCAACATGGGTTTAGCGAAGCTCAACAAATAGTGAACTTCTATAGTGGACTCTCTCTACACACACGGAGCATAGTGGATGCAACCTCTGGTGGTTGCCTTGTGAATCGAAATGCCAAGGAAGCTCTAAGGATCATAAAAGAGATGGCATCCAATAGTTATCAATGGCCCATGGAGAGAGGCCCTACAAAGAAGGTGAATTCTATACTTGAAGATGCAGGGATTGATGAGTTAGCTTCTCAATATACCCTTCTCAAGAAGTAATTTGAAGAAGAGAGAAGATCAAAGAGAGATGTTCAAGTGGTTCAATCTCAAGAAAGTGAAGAGTACAACGGGAGTGAAGATGTGAATTTTGTGAACCAAAGGTTCTATGGAAATTTCAACAAGCAAAATTTCCAAGGAACTCAAGGTGGTTTTCAAGGGAACTATCAAGGAGGATTTCAAGGGAAGCCACAAGGAGGAAATTCTTATGGTCATCAAGAAGGCTATCAAGCCTACAATCCTAACAACCGGACTCATCCCAACCTTTCTTATGGGAATCCGAACAATGCTCAATTTCCACCACCTGGATTCTCCGTCTCTCAAGGGATGATAGAGGAACCTAAGAAGACATCTCCTTCCCTTGAGCAAATTGTGCAACAAATGGCAAATTAATAAAGTTCGTTCATAAATCAAACCAGGCAAAAGGTGAGTGCATTGGAGAATTCCGTCACTTCTTTAACAAAGCAAGTAAAGATGATGGAAGGTCAAATTAGTCAAATGGCTAATCAAGCTACCACTCAACATACTCCGGGCAAGTTTTCAAGTAATACGGAAGTGAACCCTAAAGGATGCAATGCTATCATGTTGAGAAGTGGAAAAGGGTATGAGAACCATGTTGCATCCGGAAGTGGGAAGGAAGAAGTTCTTGTTGAAGAAATTCCTTATGAAGAAGAAACCTCAAAATATGAAGAGAAATCATTAAAAGAGGTTCAAGCTTCATGTGCAAAGGATGAAGGTTCAAAGAAAGTCACTCTTCAAGAAAGATTTCAAGAGGATGATTTGGTAGAGGCATCTATTCCTACCAAAGATGTGATCACTAGAGCTCCTTTCCCTCATCATTTGGCCAAGGCAAATGTGGATGAGAAGATGAAGAGATTTTTAGAGATTTTCAACAAGGTACATCTCAACATCCCTTTACTTGATGCATTGAGGGATATGCCTAGTTATGCTAAGTTTTTGAAAGAGGTCGTTGCCAATAAAAGGAAGTTTGGTCAATTTGAGACTATAAACTTGTCGGAACAATGTAGTGCAATCTTGCAAAAGAAGGACATACCTTCAAAGCACAAAGATCCTGGAAGTTTCACAATAGCTTGTTTGATTGGTGGTTCAAAATTTGGAAATGTTTTGTGTGATTTGGGAGCTAGTATAAATCTAATGCCTCTATCCATTTTTAAGAGATTGGCTATAGGTAACATCAAACCTATAGCCATAGCTCTCCAAATGGCGGATAGATCTATCACTTATGCAAATGGAGTAGTAGATGATGTCCTTGTAAAAGTTGAAGATTTCATATTCCCGGTCGACTTTGTGGTTCTAGATATGCCGGAGGACAAGAGCATGCCTCTCATCCTTGGTCGGCCATTTCTTGCAACGGGACGGACTCTTATTGATGTACAAGAGGGAAATCTCACTTTTAGAGTCAATGATGAATCCCTCACCCTTTCCATATTCGATGTTATGAAGAAGGTCGATGATTCTCAAGTTGAAGAATGCAAGATGATCATTACCTTGCCTATATCTATGGCTAAGGATCAGGTGGAACATGTCATCTCCAATTCTATCTATACCTATTCCGACTTGGAGGATGCTTGTGATGATCTCCTTGAATCACTTGCACGGGTGGATGCCAACCAAGGCTCTCCAAAAGATGAAGTGAAGTACCTTGATATCAACAAACCGGGGGAAGTTGGAAGTTCAACTCAAGAGAAATCATCTCCAAATACTCCTCATTCAAGCCATGAGTTGAAACCTCTTCCGGATCACTTAAGGTATGCTTTCCTTGGTGATAAAGACTCCTTTCCAGTTATCATATCAAAACATCTTTCTACATCCGAAGTTGATAAATTGTTGAGGGTGCTTAATGTGATTGGTTGGACCATTGATGATATTAAGGGGATTTGTCCATCGGTGTGTATGCATAGAATATTGATGGAAGATGGTTTTCTTCCTAAGGTTCAACCTCAAAGGAGATTGAACCCCGTGTTGCAAGAAGTTGTTCGGAAAGAGGTGTGTTGCAAGAAGTTATTCGGAAAGAGGTCTTGAAGTTGTTAGATGCGGGGATGATAAATGCAATCTCCGACAGTGAATGGGTTAGTCCAACACAAGTTGTCCCAAAGAAGGGTGGAATGACCGTGATCACCAATGAGAAGAATGAGATGATTGCTACAAGATTGGCCACCGGATGACGTGTTTGCATCGACTATAGGGCGTTGAATGCGGCCACAAGGAAGGATCATTTTCCTTTTCCTTTTATCGACCAAATGTTGGATAGATTGGCCGGGTACGAGTATTATTGCTTCCTTGATGGGTATTCGGGGTACAATCAAATCATGATAGCCCCCGAAGACCAACACAAGACGGCGTTTACTTGTCCTTATGGAGTGTTTGCATTTCGGAGGATGCCTTTTGGTTTGTGCAACGCCCCGGCTACATTTCAAAGGTGCATGATGTCGATTTTTGATGGTCTTATTGAAAATATAATGGAAGTGTTTATGGATGACTTTTCGGTGTTTGGCTCGAGTTTTGATGCATGCCTAGACAATCTCTCTATTGTGTTGCAAATATGTGAAGAGAAGTCTTTAGTACTCAATTGGGAAAAGTGTTACTTCATGGTCAAGGATGGAATTGTGTTTGGTCATAAGATCTCCTATGATGGATTGGAAGTGGATAGAGCTAAGAACATTGCCATTGAGAAGCTACCTCCACCAACCAATGTGAAATCCATTCGGAGTTTTCTTGGTCATGCCGGGTTTTATCGAAGATTCATAAGGGATTTCTCGAAGATCACAAAACCTCTATGTTCTCTTTTGGAGAAGGATGCTAAGTTTGAGTTTGATGACAAGTGTTTGAAAGCATTTGAGACTCTAAAGAAGGCTTTGATATCAACTCCCGTCTTGATTACCCCATGTTGGAGTGACCCTTTCATATTGATGTGTGATGCTAGTGATTGGGTGTTGGGAGTTGTGTTAGGCCAAATCCGGGACAAGGTATTTCAAGTTATTCATTATGCTAGTAAGACCTTGGAAAACTCAAGTCTCGATGGACCGGGCCTTATGTGATATACAAGGCTAACAAAAATGGCACCTTTGAGCTCTTGAAGGAAGATGGTTCCAAATTTCTTGCCAGTGGTCATCGTCTTAAGCCTTACTTCAAGCCGGAGAGGACTCGTGAGGAGTCGGTTTTCTACCTCAACGACCCTTGATTTTGGAGGTAATGTCGAGCTAACGACATTAAACAAAGCGCTAGTTGAGAGGCACCTCAACACGCATCCTTTCCTTTTCGTTTTCTTTAGTTTTTATTTCATTTTTGATTTTTGAGTCGTTTGTTTCATTTCTTGTTTTATTTCGAAAAAACCCATAAAAAAATAGAAAAATTAAAAATTAAAAAATTAGAAAAGTATAAAAATATATTTAGGGGGTCTCGATGGAGGATCGGAAATCGTTCCTTCCGGTTGGAAGGGCCGAAAAATGGCCCGAAAGAAGTGTGGCTCGGGAGCAACCGGCGGCCCACACCGGCGGTCCAATGGGTCGCCGGTTTTGGAGTTGTGGGTCGCCGGAGCCTATGTGATACCGGCGGTCTGCACGGGTCCAATGGGTCGCCGGTTTTGGCACTTGGACCGCCGGTCCCCCTTGCTTCCCCCTATTTCTATTTTTCTTTCATTTTGCTAGATGATAACCTCACACCCACTTTCTCACTCTAAAACCCATCTCATTCCTCTCCCAATCTTCATTTTTCTTGCTTCAATTACTCTCAAATCACTTGGAATTAAGTTAAATCCTTCTATAGGTCCATTACCCATCACAAAACCCACATTTTGAACCAAAAATTTCACATTTTTAGCCACTTTTCATTAAAAAACGAAAATTCATTTTTCTTTATGGAAGTTTGAATTTCTTCTACATTCTTCAAGATAATGAGGTAATGAGATTCATATCCTTATTTGTGTGAGTTTCTACTTGGTTTCTATGAATTGATTTGCTTAGTAAATTCATGAATTAAGTAGAAATTCTTGCTAGGGTTTTTCTTGAAATCTTGAAGAATTCTTGAATGAAAAATGTGATATTTGGTATGAATTGGAATCCTTGGTTATTCTCTTTAGGAAGCATGATAGAGATAATGTTGGGCATGAATTCTCTTATAAATCTTGTCTCTTTATGCATTGGAGAAACTTTGTTGATAATTGATTTTTGGTGGTTATTAAGAGAAAATTCAATGAATTCTTTTGCATTGCATTTCATTCATATGAATTTGAATCTCTTGGAACTTGCTCATACTTGAAGAAGTTATGGAAAATCACTTGCATTGGCCTAAGTTTGTTTGAAATCCTTTTCTTGAATGAATAAAAGCCAAAGTGGGGGGTAATGGATAGATGATGTGTGATTGTTGTGTGATGGTTCATAGCTTAAATTGTTGAATCTTACTTGGATTTTCTCATTTCTTTAGGAATCAAGGAGCTAAAGGAAAAGAAAAGGCTCCTAAGGCCTTGGTTACCTATTCACATAAGAGAAAGAAAGATGGCTCCTCCTCATCTCGACCATCGTCCTCTACATCAAGCAACAATCCAAAGATCCTGGAATCTTATAATTTACACTTGAGCAACAATGAGGAAAGGGCCGTTTCGCAAGTCTTGTTACCAAGAAAATTGAGGTCACAAGATTCCCTTCCAAGGAAGTTTTGAAATCCCTCGGTCTCTATGATAATGTGAAGGAGCTTTTCGATAACATTGGTTGGGGAAGCCTTATAGATGGTGAGAATCAAGATCGGAGGACTTACGAAAAAGTTGTTTTAGAGATTTTAAGCACATTTGATGGAGAGTATATGCGCATCAACAAATCAATTAAATTTCAACTCTTTGGAGAGAAGCACACGATGAGCTACCTACACATTGATAATGCCTTCAACTTCCCTCATGGTGGTGATCGCATAGTGGATAGAGATTTCAATGTACAAGCCATTTGGCGTACCCTTGTTCTAAATGCAGAGGAAGGATTTAAGGCGGGATTCTCAAAGTCAAATGAGGTTAGGAATCCGGTGTTGAGAATGGTATTGAAGATTATAGCACACACTGTCTTGGCAAGGAGTGAGAACACATCGGTGAGAAATGATTATTTGTTTATCTTACATGCTATGCTTACCAAGAAAAGCATAGGTTTTTGTGATTTCTTTCTCAACCAAGTGAAGAAGCATGCTAAAGGTGAAGTTGGAAAATGCAATATTGGAGGCATGCTCACTCCAATCGCAAGGAAGATTCGACCTAATCTCAATGGCTACACTCCTATGAGAGGCGATTTTCTCCTCGACTTTGTCAAGCTTCGATGCTTAAGATTCCTTCACTCAAGCTCCCCGCCTTACTACTTCCGCATTTCCAAGAATGAAAATTATCCTCTACCAAATGCTATGAGCATTTTGGTCACGGATTTTCATGAGAGGATGAATTGGTATATGGATACCCATGAGCACACCCGGATTATGAGAGAAAGGATCTTCAACCAAGGTGAAGGAAGTGAATATTCACTTAATGGAAGAAGTGTTGAAAGAGACCGAGGGGATGCTGAAGATGAAGAAATGGAGGAGGAGAATTTTGACAATGAGCAAGGTTCAAGTGAACCATTATATGATGAAAAATTCAATGCTCTTGAGGATCGAATGTCCAACATGGAAGGTGGATTCAAGAACTTAGAGGCCCAAGTCACGGTGATGAGGCAAGAGGTGACCTCCATGCGGCTTACTCAACTAGAAAAAGCACAAAGGAGCGAGAGAATAGAAACACTCCTTGAGAGCTTTCGGGAATATCACATTGGCCAAGGCGGCACATGGCCAAGGCCGCCCCCGCAATAGCTCGGAGAAGTTGTAAGTGTAATTTAAATTCATTATATATCTTTCCTTCCAAACTAATTTTAGAATTTATTTTCTAAAATAAGTTTGGGGGAGGGAGGTAGGATAATGAATTTAAATTACTTATATCTTATGCTTGTCAATTCTTTTAATTATGCTTGTCTTTTGCTCCTTTGTTTTTACTTCTTTGCTTCTTGTGTTGGGTGTTGTCTCTCTTGATTGGCTTGAAAGTGTGATTTGATATCACTCTTGTGGTTTGATTGTGTCTACTTGATTGAGATATGTTTGCTTGGATTGTGGAGGAAAATGTTTGGTTGTTGATTATGGGAGATGAATTTGTTTGGTGATGAGTTTGAGTGGTGGGATATTTTGAAGGATCTTGTGTTATTCGATGAATTTGTTTGATGGTTTTTGAATTTGTTTGAAAGTTTGTGTTTTATTTTGTGCATTTGGGGATGAATTAGGGTTAAATGAATATTTTTCATGAGTTTGTGGTTGAGTTTGTGGTTTTGAATGTGAAATTTTTAAGAAAGGAAAAATTTTAAGTGAATGAATATTTGCATGCTTGAGTGTGAAATGATCGTGTTGCTTTGCTCTAGTGTTTTCAAGTGAGATGCCGATGATTGATGAAAATGATGAAATATTTTGAAATTTTTCGAGTCAAAGTCAAGTATGATTAGATTACTTCACTTGAATGGCATGAAGGATTGATCTTAGGCACTTAGGCTCTAGACAAAAAGCTTGAGAGGATTTTGAGCCTTAAACTATGCATTTTACATAGTTAATATCCTTTCTTGAGAGCTTGATCTTGCATTACATTTTCTTTACTAGAACTTGCCTTGATACTCTTGTTATAAATGGTACATGTGTGCATGATTAGGAGATGATTTTAGGCCATCATTGGATAGTCCAATTTTCCTAAGCACTAATCTATCTTTCATTACCATTGTCGTCCCATTTTGAGCCTTGAATAGAGTCTTTTCTTCTTGAACCGGATGATAGGGGGTGAAGGATGGTTAAGGGAACCTTGGTGAAATTTGAAAATTCATGAGAAATGTTTGATGATGGTGAAAGGTCTTGAGATTGATTTTGAGTTGAAAGAACATTCCTATAAGCTTAATGTTAGAAAAGAAAAGAATAAGAACAAAGTTCTTATTGTAAAAAAAAAAAAAAAAACATAAGAACAAAGTTCTTACTAGAAAAAGAGAAGAATAAGAGCATAAAGGGGTGTTTCTTTAGATATTTGGCAGAAGCTTGGAATTCATTAGCTAAAAAGGGGTTGAATAAGGTGGAAGATGAAGAAATTCATACTTTAGAAATGTGAAGAAAGGGGGCAAGGGTGCTTGGATGAAAATTTAAGTCACTTAGCCTAAAATTCCCTACCTTAACCAATGTCCCTACATTACAAGCTTAATAAAGACCTTTTTGATCCTAATTTGTGCATGCATTGTAGTATTAGAAACTTGAGTTGATAGGCAAGCTTATGGTCAAAGTTATGTATTGCACGATTTCGATGAGTGCTTACCTTTTCCATATATTGAGTGATCGAGTGATACACACATTTTTTATGAGGTCTAGAGTCGAATGTGTTTAGGTGATTGAGTTCTATGCTAGGAGAGTGAGTAATTTCATGAGTGTTTGGCTTGACTTGATGATTTCCTCGAGTTTAAATGGTTTTGAAGTGAAATGAGGCATCGATGAACTTGAAATGCACATCACATACGTGTTAAGTGTTTTGATTGTTCATTTCATTGTTCGGGATGAACAATGGCTTAAGTTTGGGGGAGTGATTAACACGTATTTTATGTGCATGTTGAGTGTGTTTTGCTTGTGTTTAAGTCTCGATTCATGTGCTTAAAGGTTAGAAATGCTAGGGTTTCCTAACTTGTAGCATACATTCTACTTTTCTCGTTTCTTTTCGGTTTTTGATCTATTTTTGTAAGAATTTGAAAAGAGCATTCATGTGGCTAAGGATTGGGGGCTAGAAATGAGGAAGAATCGAGCTTAATTAGGGTGAAACCTAGGGTTAAGAATGTGGAATTTGAATTTATAAAGTTAGGTTTTCACTAGTTCAAGTTCGTTTATGTTTTCCTTGTTCTCTCAAGTCTCTTTGTGTCTTCTTTCAGGTTTATGAAGAACTTATTTGGCAACTTTGATCATTCCATGTTGAAGAGGAGTTCGTTAGAAAGCCGTAGCAAAAAGCGGATCGAGAATCGGAATTCGGACGAGAGAGAACGAGCGAAAACGAAAACATTACGCAAGAGAGGACGGATGGGCGGCAAACCGGCGACCCAAACCGGCGGTCCATTGGGCCGCCGGTTCATCACACCTGAACCGCCATTTACCACAGAGCCACCGGCGACCCAGACCGGCGGTCCACTTGACCGCCCGTGCCCCTCCCATGGACCGCCAGGTTGCGCGAGAAAGCTCCCGGTTCGCACTGTTTCGCCCTGGTTCGTCCCATTTCATCCCGGTTCGACCCAAACACGATTTTTAATGTATTTAACCCCAAATTCTTCCTTTTTTATGTAACTTTTATACACTTTAATATCCTAGAACCCTAGTTACATTTCTCCTCTTTTCCTTTTTGGTAAATTCAAGATTTGTGGAGCTATACTCATTGGAATTGCAATTCAAGACCATCTTCTTCTTCCTTATTTAATTCTTTTTCTTTTAAGCATGATTTCATATATTTTCCATGGTTTATTTCCTTTAATTATGTCTATCTAAATTTCCTTTGGTTTCAAATATATGAAGACATGATCTAGATTAATAGGTTTTTGGATATTGTAGTTGGATTTGCCTTCTCATTCATATGTCATATGGTTTGGGACTTGATTTTATTGCATGATTGATTGGCCATCATTGAGTGCATATAAGGTGTTTGATTAAATGCTTAGTAGGCTTTTGTTCATAACACTTGGCATCAAATCACAACATATTAGTAAATCTTGCTAATAGGAGATTCTAGATATTAATTGAGCTATTTGGAGTTGATTTATGCATCTTGAGACCTAGCGGAGATAGATGTCATTGGTTAATCTACTTACATTGATTGCTTGAGAAAAGAGTTGGTGTATATCTTATAAAGAACTCCCGTATGAATTAGATTAAATCGGTTTATCCTTGCAAATTCCAAAACCTATTTCTCTAGTGAAAGTCGGATTATATTTGGAACCATACTTTCTCTTATTGATTTCAATCGTTTGTTACTTGTTTGTTTCTTGATTAATTGTCATTTCATTTGATTATTAGCTTATAGAAAACATAAAAACATGACATTCGGTAGCTTGGATAGTAGTTAAATAGCTAGATTACTTGTTTGTGGTTCGACTCGATTACTCAATCGATTATTATTGCATCTCCCTCACCCTCAAAAGTGAGGGCGGATCAATCCACCACTACTAGAACCAACCCCTTGACCTCCCTAAGAGAAATTCAGGTGTTGTCTCCAACCTAGATTGTAGGAATTTAAGTAGGGGTTGTTTCGGTTTGAATTTTGATTTCCCAAGTAGCAAACCGAAGATGGATTTGAGGGACAACTATCAAACGAGTAACCATCTCCACAAAATACACATGAAATTTCAGCAACTTGTTGGTGTACCACGTGTAGTTGTTCTGGAGCTCTTCCCAAACTTAGATTCTTTAACATATGTCCCATGGATGCTACTTGAGCTGTCAAGGCCGTCAAAGCATCTACCTCATGGACTCCTCCGACCTTTTTACCTACTGGAGCTCGAGTATTTGACCACTGATAGTTGTTACTAGCGATCCTCTCTAAAATTTGATAAGCTTCATTGTAGGACTTTGAAAGAATGACTCCATTTGCTGAAGCATCCAACACCATTCGGCTAGAAGAATTTAACCATTGTAGAAGGTCTCCATCTAAATACAATGAGGAATTCCATGGTGTGGACACTTTCTCAATAATTCCTTGAACCTTTCCCAAGCTTCACACACTGATTGTAATTCCCCGCATTTTCCTATCCACTTTAGAAGTAGTTAGAAGGAATTATTCGCTCTTAGTGATTTAATATCACTTGAGTATAAAGGAATTGTTCAAAAGAAATTCTATTAAAAAAAAAATTGAGTAGCCACTTGATTAGATAAGTAATTCTTAGTTCACTATCAAATAATCGATTAGATACTTGCTTGGATTATTTCAACTAAGTATATAATCATCGTTACAATTATTCTCAGCTAAGAATAAATCAACTCAATTGTTTCAATTATTTATTCACGAGATTTATTAGTGTATAAGTAAGTTAACGAGCCAATTCCACTTTCGATTGGGCCAAGCCCAATTAAATAAGAGAAAGGCTTATAGCCGAAGATACATGCCAAAGTAAACTAGTCAGTTTTTTTTTTACAACAAGAAAAGGGAATAATTAATAGGTGTTACAAATAGAAATTACATACATTCCACAAAGTCAACATTTGTGTGCTAATAAATAAATAAAAAATTACATCAACTCAACTATACATTTATTAACCATAAGACAAATGGTTGATCATAAAAATATGGAGCTTACGTTTCTTAAAGTCAAAGAGAGGGGACACAATCTTCTTTCCTTACACCAAAAATCTTTCCTCCTCTGCTGCACATCAGCTACAATAGCAGCAGCCCCTTTAAGCCCCAAAAGATCTTGCTGCAGTAAGAAGATATAGAGCAGCCCTTAATAAAGTAAGCTATGGGAAAGATCTTGCAGAGAATAAGCCAAATACACAACCATATATACACCCTCCTACTTCAGTCCACACTATCACACCCTCACTCACATTTCAAACGCATAGAGAGAATAAGAGAGAGTTAGAGTGAAGAAGCTGCAGAAGTTAGAAGAAAAAAAGGCAGAAGCAGAGCTCCTTCTTCCCCATTGCAACAGCCCCTAACCTTCCTACTTCTTCAAGGTAACCACACTATAACCAATTCTCTTGAGTTGAAGCATGCTATAACCAGATAACTTACACCACTAAAATCTACACACTTAGAGAGAAAAGAGAGGAATCTAAGAGAGGAAGAGAAGATGCATAGCAAAGGAGAACAAATAGAGAGTGAGAGTGAAGGAGAGAAGCTGCAGCACTTAGGAAGAGGAGAAGAGGCAGAGCTCTATCCATTTTCCACAGCCACAGCCCCTAGCACTCCCATTTCATTAAGGTAACAACACCCAAAACCAACTCTTAAACTCATTCATGCTAGAATCAAAGCTTTATAATAGAACCATACTTGTTGTTTTCTTCAAGAAATAACATAGCATGCTACTTAAGTAAGCTCTTCCAAAATTCAAAATAGGAACCAACATGTAGCGAGTGCGAGATCAGAAGTATAACTAGCGTATTCAGTAGTCCAAACTGAAAATCATAAGAGTGCGTAGCCTCGTGCCGAACTCCAAAAATATACTCTCCAAAAGCGAAAAATCTCAAAGCATGAACACACTCTTTCATTCTGAAACTTCATAACAAACATGGCACTTGGAAGTATTTTGAAATCTAGAAATTGATCATGCAATTCAAATCATAGAACCTAAGCTAAGACCTTACGACAATAATCTTACACATTCAATGATACTCTTGGGAAGACGTTTTGTAGGAAAATGCCCAGTAGTTGGAAAACTTGAATAATTCATAACAACAACCGTAATTGGTTAAAGAGAAAAAGTGAGGAGATTCGAACCTCCGTCTAGGCCCGAAGCCTCGACAGCAGAGAGAGCTGGAGAGAGGAACCAGCGGGCCAGCAGCGATGTTTCATCGTCGTCGCACCAGACCTGCAAAATGAGAGAGAAAAACATAAATTAGAAATTGAAATCTTTTTTTATAAAAAAAAAGAGCCAGAGGAAGTAGGAGGGAGCCGAGCTCGGCTCTGTTCTCGGCGGTGATGGTGGCGACAATGCTGGGGCTCCACTCGCGGCGGCGGGCGACGAAGACCAGTAGACTAAGCGAGGGAGGCGGCTCCGCTCAGGCGGTGGTAGTAGCAGCAACACCATTACGATGCAGTGTCGGAGGAGAACCCGGCGTGATGTGGCGGTGACGCTGCTGAAGCTCCATTCGCGATGGCAAGTGAAGAAAAGAGGAGACAGAACAGGGCCGGCCCCGGTTGTGGTCGCGCACGGAGGAGATTCCTCTGATGACTACCGGCAACAACGACGTAGCCGTGGATGGTGGCACCAACCGGAGGCAGCGATGGTGAGAGATGACGACGCAAATGGGCGAGGAAAAACAATTTTAGGGAAAAAGGAGGGCTACAGCTTGACGGTGACGACGTCAACAACGGCGCCGGCTAAAGTCATCGGCGCCGGAAGAAGAGAAGATCGAAGGAGAAGAGGAAGAAGAAGGAATCGGCACTGAAGGAGCAATGTCGAGAGAGAGAAGTATCGCAGAATTGGGTGAGAAATTTGGGGGAGAATTGGAGATTTTTACCCTACGGGCGGGGTCGGACTGAAGAATTGGGCTGGACCGGATCTCCCATTTCCTGGCCGAGCTTTGATTTAATAGTGGGCCGAATTAATCCTTGAGTTGGGTTGATTTTATTAAATTTTATAAATCCAACTTATAATTAATTATGTAGTTCAAGAGCTACTAATTAAATTATATTGCACCCCAATTAATAATTTTACAGATTTAATAATTCACGAGTGAATTAATTTACGAGCTTAAAGGAATTAACTTATAGAATTAAGTTAATTAAACAAGTTTCCGAAATCAAGATTTAATTGATTAAAGCTAATCAATCACGCAATTAGAATTAATTATTGGGAAGCTTCTCAATTAATTTTAACCCTAAGTTAATTAACCAAGACTTTAATAATCAAGATTTATTTGATTAAGTTAATCAATTAATTTTAACTTCAAGTTAACAATAAATCAATTATTGATTTATTAAGAAGCATTCGAATAAACTGTTCATATAACGGAATTAATAAGTCAAGCTTAGATAGCAGTGACAACGTCACTGGAGTTAAGATTAATCTCTGAGGAGACTAGAGCTAAAATTTTTCGATAATCTTTTATCGCTTGAATTGAGAATCTTATTTCGTTTTTCTAAACAAAGGTCAAGGAAAGAAGGAGCAGTGGCCAAGAAGGCGTAGAAGTTCAGTAACATTTAAGAGAAGCAGACGAGGTGGGCTTTCTTCTAAAATAAAGCATGTTTTATTAGATGATATAGCTATTTTTTTTAAGTATTGTCATGCCATAAAATATTTTGATTTTGTATGATGCCTATCTATTATTGGCTATGCAAATTTTATAAGAATCGAATTCGGGTCCTGGTATGGCAAGCTACCATACTTGGACTAGTGTACACAGTGGTCGAATCGTCCAGGGTAACGACCAATCAAGTGACTGAGTGAGGTGGCCACCTCCTCGGGCACAACAACTCAGATATGGTGGATTACTAAAGAACTTAGTCTGCGCAGACGCTTTTGAGATAATAAAGAATTTTAGTGAACATAGACTTTTAAGCAAAACCCTATGTTTCACTGTATGAAGGGCTGACAATAAAATCAGATTTGGGCATGTGTTCACTGAGTACAATCATATTCAGCCATGTACATTGTTTTAATGTGCAGGTTGAGCAGGATGAAGCGGAGTGACCGGCGGAGCTTTTATCAAATTAGTGATGATTTAGCTGTTGAAAACTCTTAGTAATGCATGTCTCCATACATGTATTTATAACCATATTTTCGCTGCGTACACTCTGATATTCTTAAGTCTATTTCGATTTGGTTGTATTCTAAATCAGAATCGTGACAAGTAACATAGTACCTTATCAGTCATGAGAGGCAGCTTATCTAGTAGTGAAGTTATTTCAAGAGTCATTTCATGAGATATTCATTTCATCTTTATATTTATTCACGAATTTACCAAGCTTAGCTATCGATTAGCAAAGTGCGGTCGTGACAGAGTAGTATCAGAGCACTAGGTTCGCTCTGAAATTCAAGAGTCTTCTTCAAAGTAAAGTCTAGACTTGAATCGCTAGACTTAGTAGAGTCATTTGACAAAAGCTCGGCACTCCAACTCATCACGCTCAACGAGGTAAAGGTAAAATATTTTCTTCAAATGATTGAAAGTTGGAAAAACAATTTTCCTTAGCAAGAATTTAGTGGAAACTTATTACGTGATCACTTTGAGAAGACACAAATTCCTATAGAGAACATAGTTGTTAAATCACATACCTTGAGTGAGCATGCTTGAACTTAGGATCGAAATGAGGTTTTCTTTCCTTATCAGTCGAGAAGAAGAGACAGTGAATATTGCAAGAAGCAAGAGGAGCCAAAGCTAGAAGTACGACGTGAATTAAGTGGAAGTTCAGCCGATTAATTTATTATCCGTTGCCCGAGACAATCGAATAACGTAAGGCTACTAATGCCTTCAAATCAAGCATACACCAACGCTAAAGTTAGCATAATATATATTGTGGCAAAATAAGTAAGTCCACTTCAACCCAAGGATGTCACTGCATACTTGGATAAAAATAGAAGATTATGAAGAAGAAGAGGAAGTCAAAGACGAGATAAATTTATATACTATTAGATATAGTAGTAAGTATTAGGGCATAGTACCGATTGCAACGAATAACAAATTCACTAAAATATTGCAACCCAATTTGCAACGTTTAAGAGAAAGAGGTATCTGAGGAAGAATTTTTTTTTTATTTTTTATTGAACCATATCCAAGATAATTTTGCATCCTACTATGTTAGATTTTCAAGCTAACATGATCGATCGTCGAGACGTCGCTTAAAGAAAATGGAATATAAATTAGAAAATCTATTTCCACCTACTTGTATGCGTCTTTAGCAACAGTAACATGTCTCATAGCTAGTATAGACCCCGATAAGAGATAAATGAATAGTAATCTTCTACATTAAGGAATAGTGAGTGAAGGGAACCAACAAAATTATGAAAGTAGTAATTTAAGAGAGAACCTTGTGTTCAATTGCTTTGTTATGGAGCATGTATCATTTTGTCCCCTTGAAGCCAACAAATTCCCCTCTTTGGAAAATCATCAAATTTGGGAGGTTTGAGTTCCAAACATAAGTTTGCCAAACCTTTAAAATTCTTTTCGTCATTCTTGACTTACTCACCAAAGTATGACGAATGTTTTCATGCTGAGGAAGTGCTTATGTGGAACTGGCCACTCCATATAATCTCATTCTCAGTAGAATCATTCACAGACCAGAATTCAGATGAGTATCATCAAGAGGGTCCCTCTTGTTCGAACCTTTTGTCATTTTCATTCCTACCATCTGATTATTCATTCCACACTGGTCTGATAGTTTATTGAGGAAACCTTTCAATTGAAATCATGCCAAAATTTAAACATTGATACTACTGAAACTACATTTTTCTGTCAGCTCATGAGTTATTCTAGTAAGTTGGTGAGTGAAATTAACTGTTGATCATTAATTCCTGACAGAAACCAAGTTCATGTTCTCAAAAAAAAAAAAGAGTATCAAAATCAATGAGGAAGCTTCTAGTCGAAGTTGAGAAAGTGAATGATATGTGTCAGATTAGAGAACACAATAGTAGCAGGACGAATGTATTGACAAGCATTATGATTCGAAATATCTAATCATAGTTATGAAAATCTTCTTATGTCATGAGTTATGTACCGACATTTCAATAAGTCCGATCAGTATTGTTATTTCAGTAAAGATGGACCAGACAAAGCACACTGTTAAGGAACCGATACCACAAGAGACCCCGGGAAATATTCTTTGGGAATATTATTCGTATGCCCCAAGCAATGGAGACGATCTGGGATAATTCTTGTCAAATTATCGTTGTCGTTGGAGTGCAGCTCATGAGTACAGTGTCTTTGACTATGATGGAATCATACAATTGATAGGCTTACTACCGCTAGACTGGCAAGGCTGGGCTAGAAACGTAGCAGGAAATTACATATCATGTGTCAACACCCTTTACGATTTGGTGTGTAACTTTCTTAGGTTCTTTGCCACTATTCAGCACAACGTCAATGTCTATGGCCATGCCCCTAGAAAATCACCTTGGATTACCGAAGCACAAATGACTTCAGGGCTCAACCCTCACATTTCTGAGAATGACCAAGGACTCCACAACCACCACCTAGTGCCTTCTCAATTCAACGAGCTTTCTCAATTGGGAACAAACCAATCAGTACCAACGTCATCACTAGCACAATACCATAATCCTAAAGGAAAGCGCAAAAAGAATAACACTCAAAGCAGCCAAAATAAGATAAAAAAAACTCGGGTAGAGCGACTACGACGGCCAATTAACCCGGGGAAAACGGAGAGCTTCCGCCGAAACCTGCCTCGTGCCCTAAGTGCAATAGAAGGCACGAGGGATCTGCAAGGCTGGTAGTGATGGTTGCTTCATCTGTGACCAAAAAGGGCACCTTGCGAACTGCTGCCCTAGCAAACAACAACGAATAGATATCGAACCAAACTTGCAAAGCGAAACTCAGAAACTTCGAGCATTTCAGGCTCTACCCATATCACCGCAGCAACAACTACTCCCACCACCATCCCCACTTCCACTGCAGCATCAACAGTTCCGACAGCACCAGCAACAGAAGAACATGAGGTCTTACGCAATGAAACAAAAGCAGCCCGCCAAGGATCAAAGAAATCTCACAGGTAGGCGCATACTCCACTGTTTACCAAAATAGATTTTATATAAACGGGTACTTCGCATTTCTTTATCACAACAGCATGACTTAGAGAATTTAGGTCTGAGGGCGGAACCAATATGAGTAGATATAAGAATCACGTCACCTGCAGGAGGGACTATCACTCTTAAAAATCGATGTTTGAATCTATAATTGAACATAGATTCACATTAGTTTCTAGATAATGATCTTAACATCATACCAATGAAAGACGTAGATATTTTTTTTTTTTTTTTGGGAAATGGATTGGCTAGCTGAAAACTACACCACCATCCTCCGTAAGGAGAGATATTAGTTTTAATTAATTGGGGACCTCCATATTTGATTTTAGGCGATGTCAAGAAGTAAAATTATGTAGACGTCCACCCATCGTGGCCTGCATAATTTTGACTTCTTGCCTGTATTCGTCGGTAAAATTTCTCAATAACTTAGAATATTCTTTAGGTGAGTGAGAGTTGTATGGGTAAACATCCACCCATCGTGGCTTGCTCGTACAGGCTCTAGCTCGGTCATTGGAGGAAATTTTAAGTGAGATAGTCTAAGAGGGCATTTGCAAATCCGGTACAGTTCTCATTTTCTATACTATCTTGTAAACAAACTCGGTTAGGTGAATAATATGGTTATAGCTTAGTTACTTATTGATGAATTTTCCCATCAAGGTCACTTCTCAATTTAGTAAGGTCCAGTTAAGGTACGGGTTATTATTTCTTTAGTTCACAAGGGTCTATGTGATGATTAAAGAAATAAACTGACTGTGTGTCATGGTCAAAAATTTTATATATGTCTGGTCGCCCATTGATAGGATATGGCCCAGCACCTAGGCCCAACATAATTGGGCCCCGACAGTTAAGCTCGGCCCAATTGAAGATAAGAGACTTTATCACCAAGGAAACCAAGACTCCTACATCGACTACAACTCAAGCTCCAAGAGAGATATAGAAGCTCGGTGTTTATCCATAAAGGAGGAGATCAAGCCAAAGAGTCCAAATAGGAATAGACTTTGTATTATACAAGCTCGGTGTTTATACAAAGTCTATTCCTATTTGGACTATTAGGCTTGATCTCCTCCTTTATGGATAAACACCGAGCTTCTATATCTCTCTTGGAGCTTGAGTTGTAGTCGATGTAGGAGTCTTGGTTGCCTTGGTGATAAAGTCTCTTATCTTCAATTGGGCCGAGCTGCCTGGGCCGAGCTTAACTATCGGGGCCCAATTATGTTGCGTCTGATGCTTTGGGCTTAGGTGCTGGGCCATATCCTATCACATCCCCCCCTAAAAAGATGTAGAAGCGAGGGTGTGATTCAGGGGAAATAGCTGAGGTAGGAGTGATGATAAGTTGCGTTGCCCCGTCAAAAGTAGATATGATGAAGTCAATCGCGTACCGCCTCGTTAAGACGAGGTGATGAGCCGGGGTCCAGCACTGATGAATCAAACCCGGAGTTGCAGCTGAGAGATCCAGTTACAAGATTGAGAGCCAAGAAGCTGCAAGACTATTTCCAGTGCATTATCCGGAAGAAACTTGAAGATGAAGTTGTTGGACTTAAGCAGCCCCAGTTGGTGACCTTGACCAGTGTCCAAGACTGAAGTTGTGGAAGAGCCAAGTTTCGAACAAACTATTTTGGTTCAAAAACTCGGGCTTATTTTTATTTAGTTTTTTTATGTTATATTTTTTATTGAGCTCAGACTTTGTTTTATTTAATTTAATTTTAGCCCAATTGTCACAACATGTTAGGTGACGAATTGGCTCAAGTAGGCCCAGTTTGAAAATCTGATAGCTTGGTCCATCAGTATTTTCGAACCCTTGTAGTATTTAGGTCTCGGAGAAACACTATTCACGCAAACAACTTTGAATCAGAAATCTCATTGATCGATTTGTCTCCATCGTGTTTTGGTTCACGAATTCTTTGTGTTCTTGGTAGAGTTTGATTGTTGGCGACTTCAAACTTGAATTCAATCAACTCGTTCGTGATATCTCATAGTATCCGGGTTAGTTGAGCCACGAAGATTGCTTGATAATCGCGTTTCGGATCCTTGTAGATTCGATGTTCGATTCTGGTAATTTTCATCCCTTTAATTTCGTATTTCATTAATCCATTGATTGATTTTCATTCCCAGCCATCCCCATCATTCATATATCATAAATATCCATCCTCCATCGTTCGTATAACCACCCGATCCCAGAAAACCCTTAGATTAATTCGAGATCTGTTTTGAAACCCTAAAACTGTCCCGAAAATAACCACCGTGCCAAATCGAAAACTACTAGTGCGTTTTCTCTGAATTTTGGATATGTTCTTCATAACCCTAAGTTGTAACTCATGTTAAATTTTGAGCTTAATCGGAATTGAATTGCTTAGGTTTCTGTCGATGCCTATTCAGTGTATTTGTGGGTAGAATTTAGAGATTATCATTCATAATTCATAGTTGTAATTTGGATTGAATCTGTAATAGTTGACGTGTGTTCGATTCATAGCTTCCGCATATTGTGATCGCATCATAAATTTTGGTATCAAAGCCATGTCAGTCTTGCTGGTCGTGGTTCAATCCAAATAGGTGTCGTGACATATTAGGGGCAAAAGTTTCGATAAAAAAAAAATTGATAAAAAAAAAGAAAAAAAAAAGTTAATTGAAGGCCCTAGTGTGTCACTGTGTTTCGTGATTGGTTCCTGCGTCATTTTTGTATTGGGTAGTAGTTATGTCTTCGTTTCTTCGAGTTTTCGTCGGTAGAACTTAAAACGGACGTATCTTTTGATCTACTTATCCGTTCAATCTCCATAATACCATTTCAGAAACTGCCATGTTCAGTTTACGTTTAGGGCCAAAAACAGCCGTTTGAAGGTGATACCGTCCAGTTGAAAAAAAAAATAATAATTTTTTTTTTATCTTTTCGTCTAAATTATTTGAGTATATTGGATAGTGTAGGTTTCAGTTCCTAAGTCGGTTCAAAGTCGGATTAGTGCTCATAACTTGTTACGACTTATATCCAAAGTTCCTAGTTAGCCTTTATTCTTTCTAGCCTTTCTTCCTTCCAGTCTTTCTTTTTCTAGCCTTTCCTGTTTGCTTAGCCCTTACCTAGCCACTGAAATTTCTATCCTTTATTTGTACCCCTTGCCGTGAATTTTACTCACATTGTCAGCGGCAGCTTCGTGTCTTTACATATCCGTGATCTTTGGGAGTCAAGTTTGAGTTCTTGATTCAAGCTGAGAAGTCCACATCGGTTCTGCCAAGAATTTGAGGTTTAGAGACTATTGTGACTGCAAACTGAGTGACATACACGAGTGATCTGAGTGACATACACGAGTGGTTAAAAATCTGAGAGAACAAACGAGTGATTGTGAGGAACTGTGAGGATTTTATTTATTTCTTTTACGTTTGCTCATTTTGCAGGTACCATGAAATCTGGAGACGGTTCCAAGAATCAGGACAGCCCGCTCAAGTCGTCTACTACACCTATGTAGATGTCCTCATAATCTCAACAGCCTTGGGATGCTAAGTATCACTTCGATGCTATGGCACAACACTTTGAGAGGTGCAACCAATTGCTGGAATAGAAGATCGATGATACGATGGATAAATTGATGGCGTAGTTCGAATGTCTCAATCATCGAACAACATTACCTCCACCAATCAGAAATCAGCCTATCCAGCAAGATCCACCATTCAGACGACAACCTGTCCACCGAGAGACACCACATCGTCCCCAGCCCCAGCCCCAGCCAGTGTGTGAGCCTGTTCCTGATGATCATGAAGAAGAATATGATGACTATAATGAGGAATCACAGGCTGAAATTGAGTTCCCACAGAGGAATCAGAGACGTGACCATCGACGTCCACCTCCCCGGCGTGATTTCCGCATCAACCAGCGCCGACACGTCGATACAGATAGCTTGTTGAATAACATCAAAACAAGCATTCCAGAGTTTGAGGGGTTACATGACCCTGATGTGTACCTTGATTGGGAGAGGAAAATCAACAAGATCTTCGATTGTTATGACTTTCCTGAGTTGAAGAAAGTTCAGCTTGCTTATTTGGAGTTCAGAGGATATGCAGCCTCATGGTGGGAAAATCAGCAAGAGAGAAGACGCCGTGATCGATATCCACCTATTGACACTTGGCAAGAAATGAAAGATGTGATGAGAGGCAGATTCATCCCAGTACACTATGAATGAGAGCTTGAGAAGAAGTTGAACAGGATTAAACAAGGCACCCGTTCGATTGAGGAATACCACAAAGAACTTGAGACGGCTATGAACCGGGTCGGGAAGGAAGAGACATTGGTTGCCACAATCAACCGATACATTAAGGGGATGAAAATCCAGACATAGCATGTGAAGTCGAGTTAAGGGACTTCACCAGCATTGAGGCTATGATTCACTATGCTTCCATCGTCGAATGACAGCTCAGAGAGGGACGCAGAAAATCATCCCAATCAACACCAGCACGGACACCATGGATATCCACGCCGAGGACAGCTTCTACACGTCCTCAGGACCAGTCCACCAGTCCACTCGTCGATTTGAGCAATATGCTCCTTCATCCAGCCTCAGATGCGATTACAGCTTGCCTACACAGAATCGGACCCCTCCACCTCGACCTACCCCAGCTGGCCAGCCTCAGCAGAATAGTACTCTAGGAAGAGCACGTTACGTTCAGTGTCACAAGTGTAAAGGATGGGGACACTTTCAAGCCCAGTGTCCGAATTACAGAGTCCTCATCATTACAGAGCAGAATGAGTTAGAATCAGCGAGTGAAGAGGAATTTGAAGAAGAAGAAGAAGTAAAAGGGGATACCGAGCAAGCCCCTAGTCAGCTCACTCATGGGCGACATTGATATTGTGGATGAGCAGCCGAAGCAAACGCACGTCAGCCTTGTTTCGATCTGAGCCTTGAGCCTTATTCAAGAGGAAGAACAGAATGATCAGCGAGAGAACATCTTTTATTCACGCTGTTCCATTCAGGATAAGGTGTGCTCGCTCATCATAGACAGTGGTAGTGTTGTGAACGCCATCAGCCAGTATGCAGTAGGGAAATTGAACCTGATTCCACAGAAACATCCCAAGCCTTACCGTCTACAATGGTTGTCTGACCGAGGCGGAATCAAAGTTGGATATCAGGTACATGTTACATTCTCGGTTGGTAGATATACTGACACTGTTTTATGTGACGTTATCCCTATGGATGCGGCACATATTTTGCTTGGTCGTCCTTGGCAGTTTGACAGGAAGGCGATACATGATGGATTCGCCAACACTTATGCCGTGACTAAGGATGGGCGAACCACCAGATTATGGCCATTGGCGCCTAAGGATGTTGCCGAAGATTAGAAGAGGATGCAAGAGAAGTTTAAGGAAGAGAAGGAGAAATGAGCTGAGAGTAAGCAGGCTGTTCCACCAGGGCAACCCACAGCCAATTCCCAGCGTTCTAAGGGGACCTCGTCCACTAAGGCCGCCCATGTCGTCGCCTCTTCCACTTCCAATGCAACCAGCTCAGATACAGTATATCAGAATCTGTTCATTAGTGCCAAGGGAGTTCAGAAAGCCGTTAACGTAGGTGATGTTATCGTTCTAGTTAATTTTAAGGCTCATGATACTTCTGATATTGTTATTCCTTCTGTTTTACAACCATTGATGGAGGAATTCAAGGATGTTTTCCCAGAAGAGATTCCTAGTGGTCTGCCGCCAATTCAAGGAATTGAGCACCAGATTGACTTTTAGCCGGGTGCAGTCCTTCCAAACCGGCCAGCTTACAGGACCAGTCCTGAAGAGACAAAGGAGATTGACCGACAGGTCAAAGAGTTGCTGGAGAAGCAGCAAATCAGAGAGAGCTTGTCACCATGCGCAGTGCCTGTCATCCTCATACCAAAGAAGAACAACGAATGGTGCATATGTATGGATTACAGAGCTATCAATAAGATCACGGTAAAGTATCGTTTTCCTATTCCCAGGTTAGATGACATGTTAGATGAATTATCTGGATCGTCTGTCTTTTCTAAAATTGATTTGCGTTCTGGTTATTTTCAAGTTAGGATGTCTGAAGGGGATGAGTGGAAAACAACATTTAAGACTAAGCATGGTTTGTATGAGTGGCTTGTAATGCCTTTTGGACTTACTAATGCTCCTAGTACTTTTATGCGATTGATGAATCATGTGCTGCGTGATGTTATTGGGAAGTATGTTGTTGTTTACTTTGATGATATCCTTATCTATAGTACTTGTGTTCCTGAGCATGTTAGACATCTTAGGCATATTTTTGAGTTGTTGCGTGGTGCTAAGTTGTATGCCAACCTGTCTAAGTGTTCCTTTTGCATGGATGAGGTTATTTTTCTTGGTTTTGTGGTTAGTAGTCGAGGTATAGAAGTTGATAGAGCTAAGGTGCGAGCCATTGAGGAATGGCCAACACCTAAGTCTAGTTCTAATGTTAGGTCTTCATGGTTAGCTGGATTTATCGTCGCTTGTGCGTGATTTTCATCTATTGCTGCACCATTGACTGAGTTGAGTAGGAAAGACAAGAAGTTTGAGTGGGGCAAAGCCTAAGAGCATGCTTTTAATCTGTTGAAGTCGAAGTTATGTAATGCTCCTTTGTTGGTTTTGCCTGATTTTTCTAAGATGTTCGAGATTGAGTGTGATGCCTCTGGTATAGGCATTGGTGCTGTTTTGATGCAGGATAAGAAGCCGGTCGCCTATTTCAGTGAGAAGCTGAATGGAGCAGCCCTTAGGTACTCTACGTACGATAATGAGCTGTATGCATTGAAGAGGTCTTTGGAGACTTGGCAGCATTATCTGAGACCGAAGGAGTTCGTGATTCACACTGATCATGAATCATTGAAGCACTTGAAAGGGCAGCAGAATCTGAATTCGAGACATGCCAGATGGGTTGAATTCATTGAATCCTTCCCATATGTGATTAAGTACAAGAAAGGTGAGGAGAACGTGGTTGCTGACGCACTTTCTCGCAGGTATACCTTATTTTCTGTGATGCATGCCCAGTGCTTAGGGTTAGAGAATTGTCAGTCTAGGCCTCGAACTGTTGATTCCTTCTATGTGACTGATGGATTTCTGTTTAAAGATGCAAAGTTGTGTGTTCCTACTTATTCCATGCGAGATTTGCTTGTTTTAGAGTCTCATTTAGGTGGTCTGATGGGTCATTTTGGTGTTGCACAGACTTTGAGTTTATTGCATGAGCATTTTTATTGGTCTCGCATGAAGAGAGATGTCAAGAGAATCTGTGCTAGATGTATTACATGTAGAAAGGCTAAATCTAGTTCTAATCTATTTGGTTTGTACACTCCACTACCTGCACCCTCTGCACCTTGGATTGATATATCTATGGATTTTATTCTTGGTTTGCCTAGGTCTAAGTCTGGCAAAGATTCTGTGTTTGTAGTAGTTGATAGATTCTCAAAAATGTCTCATTTTATTGCTTGCAGAAAAACTAACGATGCTGTTAATATTGCTAATATGTTCTTTCGTGAAGTAGTTAGACTGCATGGCATGCCTAGGACTATTGTGTCTGATAGGGATTCTAAGTTTTTGGGACATTTTTGGCGAGTTCTTTGGGGAAAGTTAGGTACTAAACTCTTATTTTCTACTGCATGTCATCCTCAAACTGATGGTCAGACTGAAGTAGTTAATAGGACTTTAGGTACTTTACTTCGTGCATTAGTGAAAAATAATTTGAAGTCTTGGGAAGAGTGCTTACCTTTTGCTGAGTTTGCTTATAACCGTGTAGTGCATTCTTCCACTAATATGTCTCGTTTGAGGTTGTGTATGGTTTTAATCCTCTTGCTCCTACAGATCTTATTCCTTTGCCTATTGATCATCTTTCGAGTTTGCAAGGTTCTCGTAGAGCTGAACATGTTCAAGAGATGCATAAGAGATCAAGGATAGGATCAAGCTTCAGGGCGTGAAAAATGCAACCAAGGCTAATGCACATCGCAAGCAAGTGCTATTCAAACCAGGCGATAAGGTTTGGATCCACTTCAGTCCAGGGCGCTTCCCTAACTTGAGGAAATCGAAATTGATACCTCGAGGAAATGGACCGTTTACTGTAGTAGCCCGAGTCAATGACAATGCATACCGCATTGATCTTCCAGGTGAGTATAAGTGTTCCAGTACCTTTAATGTTTCTAACTTATCTCCTTTTCCTATAGATGAATTCAATGCTGAGGAGGAGCCAAATTCGAGGACGAATTCTTTTCAGCACGGGGGGAATGATGAGCCGGGGTCCAGCACTGATGAATCAAACCCGGAGTTATAGCTGAGAGGTCCAGTTACAAGATTGAGAGCCAAGAAGCTGCAAGACTATTGCCAGTGCATTATCCGGAAGAAACTTGAAGATGAAGTTGTTGGACTTAAGCAGCCCCAGTTGGTGACCTTGACCAGTGTCCAAGACTGAAGTTGTGGAAGAGCCAAGTTTGAACAAACTATTTTGGTTCGAAAACTCGGGCTTATTTTTATTTAGTTGTTTTATGTTATATTTTTTATTGAGCTCAGACTTTGTTTTATTTAATTTAATTTTAGCCCAATTGTCACAACATGTTAGGTGACGAATTAGCTCAAGTAGGCCCAGTTCGAAAATCTGATAGCTTGGTCCATCAGTATTTTCGAACCCTTGTAGTATTTAGGTCTCAGAGAAACACTATTCACGCAAACAACTTTGAATCAGAAATCTCATTGATCGATTTGTCTCCATCGTGCTTTGGTTCACGAATTCGTTGTGTTCTTGGTAGAGTTTGATTGTTGGTGACTTCAAACTTGAATTCAATCGACTCCTTCGTGATATCTCGTAGTATCCGAGTTAGTTGAGCCACAAAGATTGCTTGATAATCGCGTTTCGGATCCTTGTAGATTCGAGGTTCGATTCTGGTAATTTTCATCCCTTTAATTTCGTATTTCATTAATCCATTGATTGATTTTCATTCCCAGCCATCCCTCATCATTCATATATCATAAATATCCATCCTCCATCGTTCGTATAACCACCCGATCCCAGAAAACCCTTAGATTAATTCGAGATCTGTTTTGAAACCCTAAAAATGTCCCGAAAATAACCACCGTGCCAAATCAAAAACTACTAGTGCGTTTTCTCTGAATTTTGGATATGTTCTTCATAACCCTAAGTTGTAACTCATGTTAAAATTTGAGCTTAATCGGAATTGAATTGCTTAGGTTTATGTCAATGCCTATTCAGTGTATTTGTGGGTAGAATTTAGAGATTATCATTCATAATTCATAGTTGTAATTTGGATTGAATCTATAATAGTTGACGTGTGTTCGATTCATAGCTTCCGCATATTGTGATCGCATCACGAGGTCAGTTTAAAGTGCGTTGCCCCGTCAAAAGTAGAATTGACGAAGTCAATTGCGTACCGCCTCGTTAAGACGAGGTCAGTTTAAAGTGTGTTGCCCCGTCAAAAGTAGAATTGACAAAGTCAATCGCGTACCGGCTCGTTAAGACGAGGTCAGTTTAAAGTGTGTTGCCCCGTCAAAAGTAGAATTGACAAAGTCAATCGCGTACCGCCTCATTAAGATGAGGTCAGTTTAAAGTACGTTGCCCCCGTCAAAAGTAGAATTGACAAAGTCAATCGCGTACCGCCTCGTTAACGACGTGAACTGGCTCTTTTCCTGGTTCTGCCGAGGTCCAAGCCGGGATTCAATTGGTGCCCGGTGGAGTCTGTCGAGGGCACTTCGGCGGCCTTGACCTCGGTCATTATGATCTTCCTTCTTCCAGTCCGACGGTTCGGCCTTATCAGCTTCGCGCTTGCGCCTGTCGGCTTCGTCAGCTTTTGCGAACAGATCGACAATATTCCACAATTGCCTCGCAGTACGAGGCTCGTTCTTTACAAGCTCCTTGTATAGGGCGCCCGACTAGATAGCGTTCTGGAAGGCCGAGATAAGGACCTCATCAGTCAGACGATCGACTTTTAGACTTTCTTTATTAAATCTAGTCATAAAGTCACTGATAGACTCGCCTCGCCCTTGCCTTATGGTGAGTAGGTGTGCCGCAGTTAGGCTTGTAAACAAATCAAATAATTTTGATTCGATTCGAGATTCGTATTCGATTAGATATATTCGTATTCAATATTTTACAATTCGAATTCGAAATCAAATAATTTTTATGATTCGATTACTTATCAAATACAAATAACAAATTATGATATTCGATTCGATATTCGTAAATATTCGTTTAGATATATATATATAGTAGTATATGATAATTTATCAACTCCAATTAAAAACTTATTTCTTAAGTATTTTAAAAGCCCATAGCTCAAGTCTAGACATTAATTTTTTTATTAATCATATTAAAATAAAATGAAATAAAATAAAATAAAATGGCAATACATGAAAATTCAATAAACTTAAAAGATTAACCGGGAATCACTCTAGCATCTTTTCTTTCTTTCTTAATTTTGATCTATGTAACTAACGAAGTGAGACGGAAGGAGTACTTTTCTTAGTAATTTCTATAAGTCTATTTAGGAGTTTAGTTCTTAAATGCTTGTATACTCCATAGCTCCAAACTCAACCTATTAATTTAAGCTATTATCCAATCGAATAATTTCAAATACGAGTATTTTTTTAAATGAATATACAGAATCTAAGTGATTCGATATTCGATTCGGATTCGTTAAATTATTCGAAAAATTTGAAAATAAATCGGATTTCAAATTCGCATAATATTCGAATTCGAATTCGCAAACAATTTAATAAATTCGATTCGAATAGTGTAATATTCGATTCGATTCGGTTCGTTTACAACCCTAGCCGCAGTGGTTTTGGGCTCGGCCTTTTGGAAAAATCTCCGCTCGAAGGCCTGCATCAGCTTGTCATAGGAGTTGTACTCCGAGTGGTAGGCTATCGAACCACATGCGAGCATTATCAACCAACAACTCCGTGAACACTTTGCACATATAGATGTCTTCATTGAGCCCTGGAGTGAGCATGTTGTATTGAAATTGGGAAAGGAAGTTCTGCGGGTCACACAATCCGTTGTACGGCTTTACCGGTGGTACCTTGTACGAAGAAGGGAGAGGTGTGTAGAGTATCCGGTTAGTGAAAGGAGTAGAGATCCTCCCATAAACGTTGAATCTCCCGCCTCGGTAATTGTCCTCATCGAGCCGAGGTGAGTCAGCGTAGCGACGAGGTGAGATTGCGTCACGCCGAGGTGAGACGCGATTATAGTTCCCTTGGCAATCATCAGCAAATCACCTAGGAGGAATCCCGGCATCCTGTGCGTCTAGGATCCTGACGCTTGGGGACTTTTGCCGGTGCCTCGATACGGACACAGCTTCGTGCTCTCCTCCTCGGCTATGAGTTTTCTGCTGCTCAACGAACTTTAAGAAATCTTGTTAATTTTTCGCCAGATACGCTTTTACAGCGTCGTCAAATTCTTGCTGGGAGTTGGCACGATTATCTTCCTTGCTGCTGTCACGACCTTTTCCATCACGGTGGATTGGATTGTCAAACTTGTCCAACGAAACATGATCGACGTGGCCCTCTGGGGTTTGGTCTCTCACATGTTCCTTCCCGGGTCGTTTGTTCGCTGCAATGATTCTGATCTTGCACTTGGCTTGCCTCTGCTTCGGGGATTTCTATTTCCCGGACTGGTAAATTTGCTGCCTGATCTTGTCTAGTTTGTTTAGTCCCGTTTTCCTTGTTGGCAGCGGCGGTTGATCGTGTTGGTCTCGTCATGGCTATCATTTGCCTAGAAAACTTTGATCAGAATTCACAGATTTTTACTTCCCACAGACGGCGCTAGTGATCGATCTTATTTTCCAAGGGTGATTAATGCACGTAGACGAGGAATAAATGAACACGAAAATAAAAGAACACGAAGGATATACGTGGTTCGACCTTCCGGAATAGATCTACATCGACGGAGCAAAAGAGAGTGAATGTTATTGATAGTAGGCGTGTATTGCTTACAAAGATTGTTCTCCCCTCTCAATCTATTCTAAGCCCCTATTTATAGGTAATTACATGGAATTTGACCTTAATACAAAGTCTATTCCTATTTGGACTCTTTGACTTGATCTCATCCTTTATAGATAAACACCGAGCTTCTATATCTCTCTTGGAGCTTGAGTTGTAGTCGATGTAGGAGTCTTGGTTGCCTTGGTGATAAAGTCTCTTATCTTCAATTGGGCCGAGCTGCCTGGGCTGAGCTTAACTGTTGGGGCCCAATTATGTTGGGCCTGATGCTTTGGGCCTAGGTGCTGGGCCATATCCTATCACCCATCGTGGCCCACATATAAAAAATTTTGGGCTACTCGTTTGTTGGTTCAATGTTATTTTATCAAAGGGTTATAACATTGATAACATAAATTATTCTTATTTAATGAGTTGTTAATTGTCAACTTGTGTTATTTGGTTTCAGCTATGTCTATGGATTCTTTTCGCTATAGAATTCTCAAGATTACTGCCCCTTCTAATATTGCTCCTATGAAAATTGGTTTCCGCATTCTGAAATGTCAAATTTTGGGGAAGATAACATCAAAGAAATTAGGGGATTCTGATGATATGAGACGATACATCATGGATTTTAGAAATCTATTTGCAATGTATGAGCTCTATGGAGGTTATCTCTCTGAGGATGTCAAATGTGACATCGTTTTGAATTCTCTATCAAGATCTTTTACTGTTTCTCACCTCGAAGTCATTGAGTCTCAAATTGATCGTTCTGATGTGGAAGTTCTCTTTAAAGAGTTACTTAAGATCGATGATGAGAGACGAAAGGCGACTAAAAGAGCTAAAGAGACAATGAAGAGCTATGATAAACTGAAGGGAAAGAGAGACGTATAGCTGAGTCGCAATCACAAACCTAAAGTTGACAAGGTTTATGTGAGGCAGAACAAAAAACAAAAGAAAGATGAAGGTTTGCCTCTTTTGTAACATGAAAAACATATTAGCATTTGTTTAGTCCTCTTGGATGGATTTAACTGATGGATACTAATTATGGGTTGTTACATGTTTTCTTTGTAGGCGACGCTACAAAGGAAGGTTGAGGCAGCTTCAAGTTCTGGATTTGGCAAGCATGGTCGGTTGGTGCAGTTGCCAAATACTTGAAGACTTTATCCTTTTATTTTATCTAGTAGTTTTTGAGATATTGTTTTTTGATACATTACTTGTTTTAGTTTTCATTACATTGGTTTGCCAAGTTTTGGCAGTACTTTTGTTTTTGAAATATTTATGGATGATTTGTTTTGACATTTGTGTTAATTTTATTTTAACACTAGTTGTTAAATGTTTATCATTCCTGTGTTGAAGTAATTATCTTAAAACATGGCATATCTCAAATATGATTAGATAAATGTAGACTTTCTTTTGTTTGTCGCCTCTTTTCTCATCTTTGTTTGAAATATTACTAAAACTATATCTAGTATCTATAATTCTACCTTATGATTTATGTACAAAATGGTCATAAGACAGGTTTTTGTTGTTGCAAATCGGAAATAAGGGATATTTACATGTATCTTATGATATTAGTGTAATTAGTTGAATTTAGATTAGTAGATTAGTTGGATTAGTACAAGATTTCAATAAAAGGTTAAAAGGATAAGGTGACGGAGAATCGTTCTTGATTAACATTCAAGAATGATTAAAATATTCAAGGAACATTAATAGGCCAAGAAGTAAAAGAATGAATAATCACAAGTATTCTGCACATATCGTAGTGGGAGTGTTTCAAGGGAACACTGGAATCGTTTTCGTGTACATTAAGAAATTAGGTTTCTTAGCAAATGGACATGGATAGAAATGACCATGAAAACTGAAATAGAGTTTTTTGGATGAGTTCATTGGAAATTATTAGTACAATCCATGAATTTTGTGATTCGTGGGAAATTGTCGATTGTGGGTTCCGCAGGTGGATTTATGGTCCATGACTGAAAATGAAAATACAATGGCAATGGAAGAACAAATGCAATATGGAAAATATAGAGAAAATGGGCTCCCAAGTCCATGTTTAAGGCTTTGTCGGGATAAAGTTCCCGAAAAAGTTCTATATTTTATATTAACACTTTTTGTCCCTCATAAGTTACAATCTAATATCTGTAGTGCAAATGAACAGTTTGGCCAATGATATTAGGATATAACAGTTTTGCTGGGACTGGTATGTACCAATAAAATTACATTATTCCGAATGCTTGATGGTTTCATGCAGAAATTCGGATAATGGAACATTTGTAGAACGGCGTGCATAAAATTAGTTTTTATGGAACATGTCAACAAATGTTACGATTCTCATCGTCATAAAGATGTTTGGCGTGATTTTCTTGTATATTATGATATATCATTAACTTTGGCGACACTGTGAAAGTATAATCGGACATAATGGTGGTGGTTATCCGGACAGTTTAGAATGTAGAATTTGAGTAATGTGGGATATATCCTTGAAGATAGTCTACATTATTCAAGTATTCTACATAGACTGCTGTTCTGACTAGGTTATTGATTAACATGTATTTTATGTGCATGTCAAGTGTATTTTGCATGTGTTTGAGTCTCAATTTATGTGCTTAAATGTTATAAATTCTAGGGTCTTTTAACTTGTAGCATACTTTATATTTTTCTCATTTTTTCCAGTTTTCGATCTATTTTTGTAAGAATTTGAAAGAGCATTCAAGTAGCTAAGGATCGAGGGCCGGAAATGAGGAAGAATCGAGCTCTATTAGAGTGAAACTTGTGTTTGAAATGCGGAATTTCAAGTTCTATAGTTAGGGTTTCACTAGTTTGATTTCATTTATGTTTTCCTCGTTCTCTTGAGTCTCTTTATGCTTTTTGCAGGAATAATGGAGAACTTACTTGGCCAAATTAATCATTCCATTATGAAGAGGAGCTCGTTAGGAAGCCATAGCAAAAAGCGGATCGAGAATCGGAGTTCGGACGAGAGAGAACGAGGGTAAATGGCGAAGTTGCGCAAGAGAAGGAAAACCGGCGGTTCCCCTTCACATTGGACAGCATAGATGGCGGTCTGGCCGGCGGTTTGCCAGACCGCCGGTTCCCCTTCCCACAGACCGCCGGTCAAGCGCCCCTCCTCACTAATGGGCGAGTTCGGCTCGCCCAAACTCATCCCGGTTCACCCCGATTCATCCCAACTCGACCCAAACTCAATTTTGATGTATTTAACCCCAAAATTCACCCCATTTGGAGATCTTTGGCATACTTTAATATTGTAGAACCCTAGAAACATTTCCCTCTTTCCTTTTGAGTAAATTAAAGATTGTTGGAGCTATACTTTGTGGATTCAAGATTCAAGACCATATTCTTCTTCCTTATTGAATTATCTATCTTTTAAGCATGATTTCATTTACTCTCTATGGTCTAATTCCTCTAATTATGTCTAGCTAAATTTCCCTTTGGTTCCAATATATGAAGATATGATCTAGAAAACTAGGTTTTTGGATTTTGTTGTTGGATTTACCTTCTAATTCATATGTCTTGTGGTTTGGGACTTAATTTTATTGCATGATTGATTGGCCATCATTGAGTGCATACAAGGTGTTTGGTTAAATGCTTAGGAGGCTTTAGTTCATAACACTTGGAATCAAATCACACCATATTAGTAATTCTTGCTAGTAGGAGCGTCTAGATAATTAATTGAGTCATTTGGAGTTAATTTATGCATCTTGAGACCTAGCAGAGATAGATGTCATAGGTTAATCCACTAATATTGATTGCTTCGAGAGAAGAATTGATGTTTACTATATATAGAACTCCCATATGAATAGATTAAAATGGCTAATCCTAACAAATCCTAAAACCTAGGCCTCTAGTGATTATCGGATTATATTTGGAACCAAACTTTCTACTATTGTTGTTAATTCTTGTTATTAGTTGTTCTCTAGTTTGTTACTTACTTTATATTTTCATTAGCTAATCAAAAACACAAAAGCATGACAATTGTAAGCTTGGATAGTAGTTAGATAATTGGATTACTACTTGAAACTCTTACGCCATTGCATTCCCTGTGGATTTGACTCGATTATACTATAATCGATTATTATTGCTCTCTACCCTCACCCCTAAAGAAAGGGCGGATCAGTTATCGATATTATCAATATCAGAAAAGTGTCAGATATATGTTATTGCTGCGTGCAAGGTAACAAATATAGTTCATTACCTATACCAGATTAATGAACACAGATAATCAGGGACATTTGGAAATGAGATGATCGACCTTAATCTATGTGTTCACTTATTAAGTAGAACCATATCTTGAAGAATCTCAAAATAGTAAAATATCTGTGAGAGTTCTTTCATAACAAGCTAAAATTGTAGTGGAAGCTACTAAAGCAGTTGTATGGTCGGGTACTTTACTTTGTGAAATGGCATTAATCATATTTTGCTAGAAATCTCACATCGGATGTGAAATTTAAAGTGCAGAAGCAAAATGTATGGATTTGTCAAGCCGGGAAAATACATAGGAGTACCAATTGATTTATGTAACCATAAGGCAATATTGCGGGTATAAAGGAATCTTAAAGGAAGGAATGTATTATGGCAGTTCATACATTAAGTTTAGTATGCCGGCACTTATTTATTTAATTAGAATTTGTTTCGATAATTATTAACTGAACCGGGCTTAATTAAGCATGTATCTTAGTGGGAAAGGAATGAAGTGGCTCCTCCTTTTCCTATAAATAAGGAGAAGGAGATTCTCAAAAACCTAATTCTCCTCACATAGAAAGGCGCCATTTTGCAGAGAGCAGAAAGGGGATTCTAAGTTCCAAAGTTTTGAGACGCCCACACAGTCGGAGAACTTTGAGGAAGGGGATGATCACATCTCAGTAATCTAGACCGGTAGATTACTCCATCTGCAATTGAAAGGTATAATCTCTAACTGAATGTATGATGTAATGCATGAGATTGTAGCACCCGAATCTAAATGAAGTGTTATAAATATTATTTATAAGTAAAATTATGCGGAAAAATAATAAACAATTTAGTACTAATTTGAATGAAGTGTACTTCGGACAAAATTACACCAACAGAGCGACACATGTGGTTAATTCAAAATAATAAATCCAAATTCCCAAATGCTAATACAAAAAATTAAGTTGAGTGACAATCTTAAGTACCGAGTCTAAATGCTCAAATTTAAAATATTTTATTTAAATGAAAAAAAAAATTAGAGTTCATGATAAAATGTGTCGACTTGTCATTCGATCGTCCCACGCTTCCAATGCCAAGCTCAAATACCTGAAATGTTAAGTTAGGATATGATAGGATGTGGCCCAAGCATCAGGCCCAATATATATAATTGGACCTAATCCAACTCGGCCTAGATCAGCTCGGCCCACTCAAACTCACTTCGGCCCAATCCCGGACAGAGCCCAACAGGACAAGTCTGGAAGCTCGGCCGGCCCAATAACCCACGATCAGGGTATGCACGATCGAGGACATGGCAAGATGGTTATACACGATCCACCCATGATCTCGGATGAGGAACCACCCATGACCTCGGTCGTAACTGCTCTTAAGTCTCTATAAATAGTGCCATTTGTATAGACAGAGGGATAGACTGTAATAGCTACTCGGGCATATTAATATAAACATTCTCTCCTTTACCGTGGACGTAGATCTAACAAAAGATCGAACCACGTAAAGACCTCTTGCGTTCTTTATTTTTCTTCGTACAAATCAATCTAAAAATTCCACGATCGATCACTGGCGCCATCTGTGGGAACCTTGGAATTCTTTCTGTGAAATCGATCAACGTTTTCGAGTGAAGATATGGTGGTAAAACCAACCCGCTCTACCACCACCGCTGTTGCCGCTGCTGCTGTCAAGGCGAAGCAGAACCAAGCTGACCCGTCCACCAATCCACTCACACGTTGGCCAACAAGGAAGAAGCCGACATAAGCCAAGCTCGGCAAACTGCTTCCCAAGTCCGACGTGACAAGCAGCCCATAATCCACCAAACTCCCGAAGGCCACCTGGAGGAGGTGTTACCAGGCCAGTCCGGTGATTCAACTAGTAGCGGGGAGCCAAGCCAGAGCAGGTCTTCGACACAGAAACGCCGCACTTCAACCTAAGCTTGGGGATGCACTTAAGGCGTACTTAGACATCCATGAACAAGATTTCCTGAAGTTTGTCGATCAACATTGGCAACAAAGTCGAGATGGAGAAGACAGAACCGGACCATCACGACAACAGTCTCTGAGTCTCCAAATCGTCAGGGTACAGAAATGCCGAACTTCCCCAAAGGCGATGTGGTTATAATCGCCGGGGAAACAGTGACCGCTCCTCACCTCGGCGTGGTTCGACGTCACCTTGTCGAAATGCCGATCCACCTCGGCATAACGAGGGTAACCACTTTCAAGGGAGATTCACTGTTTACAGTTGAATCACTATCCCTTTCACCAATAAAATACTCTATACTCCGCTCCCGCCGACGTATAGAGTACCGCCCATCAAACCCTACAATAGGTCGTGTGACCCTAGTAACTTCTTGTCACAGTATCAATACAACATGCTGAACCAAGGGCTCGCTGAGAACATTTACAGGAACTGGTTCGATACCTGCCTCGCTGCAGCATAGGGTCGTACGCCGACCTACTCGACGCCTTCAAGCGTCGTTTCTTCCAAAAAGCTGAGGCGAAAATCAGCCCGGCCCAGCTCCTCACCTTAAGGCAGGGACAAGGAGAAACTGATCAACGACTTCCTAGCCCGTTTCTATAATGAGAGCCTTAAAGTCGATTGTCTTTTCGACGACGTTCTCATTTCGGCGTTTCAGAATGCCATTCAGTCCGGAACTCTCTTCAGAGAGCTCATGAAGGCGCGTCCAACAACCTCCAGGCAGCTATGGAGGATTGTTGATACGTTTGCAGAGGCGGACAAGGCTGATCGAAGAAAACGGGCAGCAGATTGGCCTGAAAATAATGATAAGAAGAAGAAAGAGGAGCGCACCGACCATAGGCAAGGTCGCCGAAGTGCCCTCGAAAGGTTACAACGAGGACCCCTCGAGTCTCGCTAAGGACCTCGGCCCAGCAAAGACCGAAGTCAGTACACACCGCTGAAGAAGTCCAGGGCCGAGATATACGAGCTCCACACGAACTTGTTCGAGAAGCCACCACCCTTGTCCGAGGTGGATCGAAGCGACGATCCAAAGAAAAATACTGCAAGTTTCATGATGACTATGGTCATGAAACCGAGGACTGTAGAGACCTCACATCGGACATCGAACACCTGGTACGCGACGGTACCCTTAAGCTGTACCAAAGTCGCAACCAACAAGAGGCCCGACATCAAGAGAAGGGTAAGAGAAAGAAGAATAAGGGAGACAACAATTGCGCACCCCACCACGACAAAAAGTCGAAGTACCATGATGAAGACGAAGACGAGGACCAACCTCAACATGACAGAGTCATCAGTGCCATTACCGGGCTGCCTCCAGGCTCAACGAAGTCCTCACTAAGAGCCGAAGCCCGAAGCCAACAAAGAGAAGAACCTTCTCAAAAGAGGTTCAAGAAGGACGAAGTCATCACTTTTTCCGATGACGATCCAGTCCCCCACGCCACACCCCATCAGGATGCCACCATAATTCAAGCCGTGGTGGCCAACAGCTTGATTCACCGGGTGTTCATAGACAGCGGAGCCTCAGTAAGCGTGCTCTTCAAAGACTGCTTCGACAGCTAGATCGAAGAAGCCCGGCTGAAGCCGGCGTCCACTCCGCTGAAGAACTTTACACAACAAGAAACGACAACGGATGACATCATTTTACTCCCCGTCACCGTTGGGAAGAGCCCGCTGTCGTCGACAAAGATCATCAACTTCTTTGTCGTAAAAGCCAATTCTCCCTACAATATCATCTTAGGGAGAGATTGGCTAATAGCAACAAAGGCGATTTGCTCGGCATATCACCTGATGATCAAAATTCCGTCTAAAAACGAAGTGATCACACTTCGGAAAAATCAGATTCAAGCCAAGGAGTGCATGCAAGTCGCACTCCGAGGTGTACGGAATCAGCACCCTCAAGCATAGCAACTACAGAACCCCGAAGAGGTAGAGCCGACGTTGCCTCCATCCGTCAAGCCGGTCGAAGACGTCGCATTATACGAAGATGATCCTGCCAAGGTCATCAAAGTAGGGTTTGTCGGAGAATATGAGCTCCGAAGTCAAATTATCCGGCTAGTTCGGGAATACAGAGATGTCTTCGCTTGGTCACCGCTAGACATGACCGGGGTGGCACCAAGCGTCATCACTCATCACCTCAACATCGATCCCGAGGTGAAACCAGTTCGGCAGAAGCAGCGAGCCTTCGCAGCCGAAAGAAATCAAGTGATCCATGACGAGGTGCGCCAACTGCAAAAGGCCGATATTTTATTCGAGGTGAAATATCCGACCTGGTTGGCCAACCCCGTAATGGTAAAAAATCAGGGAGGGGGATGGCGGATGTGCATTGACTACACTGACCTCAACAAGCACTATCCAAAAGACTGCTACCCAATTCCCAACATTGATAAGAAGGTCGAAGCTCTTGTTGGCCATAAGATGTTCAACTTCTTAGACCTGTACAAGGGGTATCACCAAGTCCTCATGAGTACCGAGGATGCGCCGAAGACTGCCTTCGTCACGGACTTCGGTATCTATGCATATAAAAAGATGCCCTTTGGACTGAAGAACGTTGGAGCTACATACCAAAGGATGGTCGACAAAATATTCAAGGCCCGCATCGGTAGAATTGTCGAAGTGTATGTAGACGATATAGTCGTTAAAAGCAAGGAAGTTGCCACTTGTGTAAACGACCTCAAAGTTGTTCTTAGCCTACTTCGTGAAGTGAATTTAAAGTTAAACCCAGAAAAGTGTACTTTTATGGTCCGATCTGGAAAATTTCTAGGGTGTTGGGTTTCACGCGAAGGGTTAAAAGCTAACCCATCAAAAGTCCGAGCCATCCAAGAAATGCAAGTGCCGAAGTCGATCCATGATGTGCACAGGCTGATGGGTTGCCTAACTGTGCTAAGTCATTTCTTGTCTAAGGCCGCCGAAAAATAACTTTTGTTCTTCAAGATACTAAAGAAGACGCCAAACTTCGAGTGGAACGACGAGCACAGAAAAGCTTTCGACGACCTAAAGAGGTACCACGCAAACCTCCCTAGTTTATCTGTACCAAAAGAGGGTGAGGTCCTTTCCCTATATCTCGCCGCTTCGGACGAGGCAATCAGTGCAGTCCTGGTAAGAGAAGAAAAACATCGTCAACTACCCATCTATTTCATAAGCTGAGCCCTAAAAGGACCGGAGACGAGGTACCAACCTTTGGAAAAGGTCGCACTTGCATTGGTAAATGCAGCAAGGAGACTTCGACCGTACGTCCATGCGCATCCAATACAAGTGTTGACCGATCTCCCACTTCGGCAAGTGCTCACAAAACCAGAAGCATCCGGGCGAATCACTAAATGGGCTGTAGAACTCGGCGAGCACGCGATTCCTTTGTACCTCGTCAAGCGGTTAAAGGGCAAGCCTTGGCCGATTTCCTAGTAGAAGCCAAGTTCACGGAGGTGCAGAAGCCCGCCGGACATGCCGAAGACAAATCAAAGGCCGAAGCACCAAAGCAACCGCTGCAAAACTGTTGGAAGGTCTACGTGGATGGGGCATCAGGCAACAAAGGAAGCGGAGCCGGGATCCTACTCATCAGCCCGGAAGGAAAGGAGACCACCTATGCACTCCGGTTTAACTTCCCGACCACAAATAACGAAGTGGAGTACGAAGCTCTAATTGTTGGACTTCGTCTAGCCCAAGCTCTCCAAGTACAAGCCATTCAAGTTCACAGCGACTTTCAGGTCGTAGTGAGCCATATGCTAGACAAGTACGAGGCCAAGGGTGAACGAATGAAGAAATACCTCCATAAGGCCAAGATCCTACAACAAAGCTTCTCATACTTCGAGTTAGTGTGAATCCCAAGAGGAGACAACGATCGAGCTGACGCACTGAGCAAACTTGCGTCGTCTTCAATGACCTCTCCGGTGGAAGAAGTACAACTCCAAAGTAGTGATAAAGCCAAAGTAAATATAGTCACCGAAGACGGACCGAACTGGATGACTTAACTTCGTAACTACTTAGGAAAAGGCGAACTCCCAGCCGATAAGGTCGAGGCTAGGAAGCTCCTGGCTAAATCCACCAAGTACATCCTAGAACAAGGAGTGCTGTATAGAAAATCCTACCTCCAGCCTCTCCTAAGATGTGTAAGGCCCAACCAACCGGACTACGCATTGCGCGAAGTCCATGAAGGGTCCTGTGGCAGTCACATCAGAGCTCGCGCCCTATCCAAGAAGATCATAAGGTGGGGATACTATTGGCCCACCATGTTCCAGGATGCTATCGACCTCGTCAAACAGTGTCTGAAGTGCCAAATCCATGCGACGGTTCCAAGGTTGCCATAGACCGAACTGGTCAGCATGCAAAGCCCTTGGCCGTTCATGCAGTGGGGAATAGACATCGTTGGCCCATTCGAAAAAGCTCCCAGCCAACTACAATTCCTCATTGTAGCCATCGACTACTTTACGAAGTGGGTCGAAGCCGAACCTCTGGCACGGATCATAAGCAAAAACGCCTTAAACTTTGTTTGGAAGAACATAGTTTGTCACTTCGGCATACCTCACGTCCTCGTCTCAGATAATGGAACCCAATTCACAGACAAGACGTTCAGAGAATGGTGTGACGAACTCCATATCCAACAAAAGTTCACCTCGGTAGCTCATCCTCAAGCGAATGGTCAAACTGAGGTTACGAACCGAACGATAGTCAAAGGGTTAAAAACCCGACTCGATAAAGCCAAAGCAGATTGGGCAGGAAACTTACCCCAAGTCATGTGGTCGTACCGAACTACCCCCCGGACATCACACGGTGAAACACCATATAGCTTGGTGTATGGAACAGAAGCGGTGATCCCGGTAGAGATCGGCTTGCCGAGCCCCAGAACGCTTAACTTCGCAACCCAAGATAACGAAGAAGGTCTCCGAACTGACTTGGATTTGTTGGAAGAGAAGCGGGATCAAGCCTATGTACAAGAAGCTCGATACAAGCAGCAAATAGCTCGGTACTACAATAATCGAGTGAAACATCGGCAATTCCAAGTAGACGACCTCATACTTCGGAATAACGAGGTCAGCAAAGTGGAAAAGCTTGGCAAGTTAGAAGCCACTTGGGAAGGACCATACCGAGTTCAAGAAGTCCTCGGCAAAGGATCATACAAGCTCGCCTGTTTATCCGGTGAGCCAATACCCCGAACTTGGCACATTTCCCATTTGAAGAGATATTATCTATAAGTGGAAGTTGGTGTGTGTAAATAGGTTGTTAGATTGATTTAAATTGTGTCCATCCTTTTTAAGCATTTTATTAGTTTAATCAATGAAATTCGTGTTTTGCATATTTTGAAATTCGTGTCTTGCATTATTTATTTGGTGTGCCACTTCCACTTATATGTTGTCTCAATCACTTAAACTAAATTCCTGACGAGGATTACACAAACTAAACTCCAACTTTGGAGTAACATCTAAACGCGTGTAAGGGGACCACCCCTATCGATAAATTCGACAAATAAGGAACTCATACAACCTTAACCTCGTCTTATGACGAGGACGGGTTATATAAGGCCAAACTTCATCTTATGACGAAGTGCGCCACTTAAGGCTAAACTTCGTCTTATGACGAAGTGCGCCAATTAAAGCCAAAACTTTGTCTTATGACGAAGTGAGCTATTTAAGGTCAAACTTTGTCTTATGACGAAGTGAGCCACTTAAGGCCGAACTTTATCCTATTACGAAGTAAGCACATTAAAACTTCATATCGAGACAAAGAAAGCTATCTAAAAGCCGAACTTCATTTCATGGCGAAGTAAGTTGTCTTCGTTTAAAACAAAGGAGGATACCTTAGTTAAAAAAGAGGATGAAAAGCTTGATTAAAAAGTGCAAAATTTCCATTTTATTTCATATAAATGGAAAATGCGCAAGCATTACATTACAAAGACGAGGAGCCCGGAGGCCTAGGCTCACTAAAGCTAAGCCAATCTCTAGCAAAATCCCTAACAGAGTTAAAGTTCAAAATATCGTCTACACTAAGCCTGCCTCTACCTCGTCCGGGAGCTGAACTTTGACCTCTACCTCGGACACTTTGGCTCGCTCGACCTCGACCTCATCCAGGCGCCAACCGCCGCTCTTGACTGTAGAATTCTCGAGAGTGGCGTGCGATAATCCTAGGATCAAGGTTGGTTGAACTTGAAGATTCACCTTCCAATAATTCCCTAGAAGTGCGGTCAAGCAGCCTCAAGTTCGAACCAGGGGTAGCCGAAGTCGAAAACTCAGCCTCTGACAAAATACGTCATTTCGGACAGCGATCAAGGACTGTCTCGTAGATGCTCGCTACTCGCACGAGCTCTTAAATTCATCCCGAAGCTGCCAGGATTCATTCCCATATTGCTCCCTGTAACTTCGGCACCGAGCCTTGAGGTCCTTGACCTTACTATAGGTCTCAGAAATTGTGGATCCCCCAACTCGGTAGATTATGGCCTCATACTCTGTATGCTCCTCGACCATCTCCTTGAAAGTTTTGATGTCATCCAGAGCTTGTTGGTACTTGTCATCAAGCTCCAGATACTTACTTAGCATGCACTTCGTCAAGTTTTTCCTGAGTTGCTCGAAGTCTCACTTCAGCCTCGACCTCGATTTTATCAGCTTGTTTTTTCCAGTTTGAAGCATCGATTTCAGCTACTTCAACAGCTCGGCGAAGTTCGGATATTTCCTTCACGAAATGTGAAGCATCGTAAAAATCAGGAGCAGACTACAAAGAATAGATACAAGCAAGTTTCAACAAGAGACATTTTATTTAAAGCCGAACATGGCAAAAGAAGCACCACCCTAATGGTGACGAAGTACAAGGCTATAAAAAAAGAAAAAAAAGAAAAGGGGGAGAAAGAACACATGGGAGAAGTCAGTTAAACCCCCTCATGGTTTCCTTCATCCCTGCCGACCTCTGGTTCGGCGTCGGTCTCCCCCGACCTCCCTCCAGCGGCATCGGTAACTGGGTCCTTCGGCAGCCCGGCGATCGCAACCTCCAGCTTGTCATCCCTGTCGACGGGACAATTCTGTACCGCCATCTCCGATAGAAGGACATGTGCAAGGCCAGCTTTTCCACCACCGGTACCTTCGAAGTGCTCTCTACAAGCACCTCGGCATACTCCCGCAGCATCTCCTCTTCGGACCATGCCTCATACCCGTATTTGGCCTTGTCCAGGTCCGGGTAATCCTGGGCAATGAAATCAATGACTGCGGCAGAGACCGAGGTGCTCATAGCACCCAACAGTTGTGTAACGGCCCCACCGAAGTGGCGGGACCGGAATATCCACTCGGCAAAGGCCCGGAGCATACCACCCTGGCCAGCAACCGCCCGGGCCATCTTCTCCCGCTCCTCGGCGAGCTGGATCTTCAACCCAGCAACATCAGCCTCCAGGTCGGCGGCTCTCTTCTTTGCCTCTTCAATAGCGGCAAGGGCTTTAGCTTCCTTTTCCGCCACCTTCTTTGCCTTTGCCTCGGCAGCTGTCACCCTTGCCGCCAGTTCGGTCCTCGCCGCCTCCAGCTCGCCAGATATCTTCTGGAACTTGGTGACCCCGTCAGATACGAAGTTCGCCAAGCCCCTCAACCCGGCTAAAGCCACCTCGGCCTCCTGCACACATATACATCAGAAACATGTTTAACAAACTCTTTAATCAACCAACTAGTACTCACCTCAGGGAATGACATCTCCTGGAATCCGTGCTGGCCGGACAGCTGACCATCCCCATAAGCCTCCACCTCGTCGATCGAGGGGAGCTGAACTCCCCGAATTTGATGAACTACCGTCAGAGGTGGAGGCGAATCGGCCCGAGTCAAACCTGGCTGTAAGCTCTCTGAAACCGACCTAGTTAAGTCGGTTGCTCTCTCAGCCGATGCACCAGACACCATCTTCTCTACGGAAGGAGAGGGCCTCGCCCTCTTCTTTTTCCTCTGTACTACGGCCTGGAGATCCTGGGGATTCACTGCAAACACAAAAACACATATTAAACCTCGAACACATAACACCCCATGAAATATGTGAAGCAGGCAGGGCCTCACCCAAATCCGCAGTCACATTGCCATCATATGGGCTCAGCCCGTACTTCGAAAGCTCAGCCTCAGAGTAATTCCTCTCAATGAGGCCGAGGTTCACCAAGCTCGTCTCAAGTTCACTGATTGGTTTCTCAGCAACCTGAGGCGCGAACTTGACCTTGGACCAAGGGTACAGAGGCACCCCTTCAGCCCGGCAGAAGAAAATTTCTTCTACCAGTTCAACACCTTAGAAGGCGTCCGCAACTTAAATTTATTAACAGGAGAAAGGTAAACCCACCCCGTCGGACCACGCTTAGGTCTGAAAAACTTAAGCAGCAAATCTAAAGAAGCCGAACCACCAAGACGGCCGACCTCGACACAAAACCCAACGACCTGCTTCACTGAGGGCGGCGCCAACTGCCCTATAGACAATTCGAGCTTCTCTAGAAGTTCGACAAAAATGTAATTCAAAGGAAAGCGAAGACCGAAGTGAAGATAGTCTTCGTACACAGTAAAAAATCCTACAGGAGGAGAACTACCCCTATCATCTATACGAGGCAGAATCAACTTCGTCGACTCTGGAAACAAAAATTTCCGAGCCAAACTTTGCGTATGCGACTCACTCATGGTGGAGGCATATTGAAGGGCGGCGTCTGACCCAACTAAGGGTAGGAATTCGATTTCTCGAAGGCTGGGCGGGATCAACGACCGTGTGTTCACATTCAAATAAACCCTAGCCGGAAATACCCTAGACGGCGAGGGCGAAACCCCTGTGTTCACCCTATCCATGTCTACCGGGAGAGAAGATGAAGAAGAAGACATTAACGAGGAAGAAACTTACTTGTTGCGGCGCTCACAAAAATTTCATGAAAAACGGTGCGAATGGCGGCGGCCGTTGCAGAATTTCGATTCAGGGTTTTTACTCTCTCTCTTAAAGTCGGGAAAGTAAATTGCGGGAAAATGTTTTAAGGCATACGCTAGAGGCTTTTATAAGCAAATGTTCCGCCTTTTCACATCCCGCCTCTTCACCTGTCCGCATAGGGAAGCGACACGTGTCCCACTTACTATAGACTCGAACAGTCGTACCCCTTCATATCCAGCCTATTCAGCTCGACCTCATCCAAACGAGGCGTTATGCATTTCGACTTCGTCAAAATCCCAATTTTGACGGGGGCAATGTAGTTCGAGCTCAACCTCGTCCAAAGGAGGCGGCATGCATTTCGACTCCGTCAAAATCCCAATTTTGACGGAGGCAATGCAATTCGAGCCCGACCTCATCTAAACGAGGCGGTCTGCATTTCGACTTCGTCGAAATCCCAATTTCGACGGGGGCAATGCAATTCAAGCTCGACCTCGCACAAAGGAGGCGGCATGCATTTCGACTTCATCGAAATCCCAATTTCGACGGGGGCAATGCAATTTGAGCTTCACCTCGCACAAAGGAGGCGGCATGCATTTCAACTCGTCAAAATCCCAATTTCGATGGGGGCAATGCAATTCGAGCCCGACCTCATCAAAACGAGGCGGTATGCATTTCGACTTCATCGAAATCCTAATTTCAACGAGGACAATACATTTCGATCTCAAGCTCGACCTCGTCCAACGAGGCAGTATACATTTTGACTTCATCAAAATCCTAATTTCGACGGGGGCAATTCCAAAATCCCCGATCGATCCCTGGCCTCACTTCTCCGACTTTTTGGGGAGGGGGATGTGATAGTGTAGGTCCCGATAAATAGATATTGGTGTATGGGGGATACACCAATTTGCCAACAGTTTTAACTTTTCAAAACAATTTGATCTTACTGAGTCGTCACTTCAGTTTATCAGAGCAGTTTAGTTTTTCCAGCTCAAACAGTGAACTGCTGAGCTTGCAAAACTAACCTGCGTGCGGAAGTTTGGTGGAAAGGTTGGCTAACAGTTTTCAAAGCAGTTTTTAGAAAAGACTTCAGTTCATCAACGATTTATGCAAGACAGGTTGCAATGGTGCAGGTTGTGAACATGCAAACTGTGTAAATAAAGATGGAAGAATAAATAGCGAGAAAAACACGAGGAATTTTTATCGTGGTTCGGAGTAAACAGCTCCTACGTCCACGCCAGATCCCGTCGAATCTGTAATCCCTTAACTTGAGATTTTTCACTCCTTTTAACACTGGTGGAGGTTCCAGTCCAAATTCAAGTCTCTCTTCAGACTAAATCTAGCACGATTGTTGAGTCATGTCTCTTCTAACTTTACATACAAACTTACATACAATCTTACTAATGCTAAACAACTAGCACTAATAATCAAACTGGAAAGCTGTGAAAAGCTATCACCGTTTGGAATACAACTCTATCAACTACACTGAATATCAATAGTGATGGTAGTGAGAGTGTGGATTGTGTTCTAGTAAGACAGATTCTAGAAAGAATAGAAATCTACAAAGATCAACACTTGGGAAA
>CM038119.1:9336272-9359070 GCA_001642375.2 Mentha longifolia
TCATCTGGTCGGATGTCGAAGTCGTCACCTGGTTTGTCATTTGGCTCGAAGTCTGGGTCAGTTCTGGAGCCATCATGGGGCTGGATACTTGGCTCGTCACCTGATCCGTCAGAGGAGCTGAGACTGGAGAGTGGGGCTGAAAAGCTGGATCCTGTCTCCCAGAGGACTCGCCGAGCTCTAAGGTTCCTCTGCTGTTCAAGAGCCCACTCAATGTGGTCCCGCGCGGGGATTGAAGAAAAGACGCTTCCTCCGACGCCTGAATAGCCTTGATCTCTTGCAAGGAATCTCCCGTCTGCAAAAGGCGGAAGTATAAGTTAGAATCCCTTAAGTCATCAATGAGAGTGAAACAGGGAAGAGGAGGTGCCTTACCCATCGCCTGTAATAAAAAGGAGTCCATGAGAAGGACAAAGTAAATAAAGGCTTGCCGCCCGCGAATAATGAAATAAAATCTTATTATAGGATCCTTATAAATACTTACCATTTTGAAGGCCTCCTCTAGCAACCCGAACATCCCAGCTTGAGGAGGAAGGAGATAGTAAGGAATTTCTTCCCAAGCAGGCAAGATACTCTCATGCTCCCCAGGGCTGTAGAGAATATCAGCTGCCGACCTTAAGCTCCGCATATACCAAGGATTGCGGGCATTAAAGTGAGGATCTAGTTCCAAAGAAGGGGTCTCCTTCTCCAGGAGATCCAGGATCTTATCAATATTCAGATCCCGCATCCTATCTCTCAGCCCGAGCTGGGTAAGAACCTCTTCAGTAATAGCCCCAATCCAAAAGGCTAAAGGAACACTCATCCTTTCCCAGAAGTCTGCAGAATGAAGGAAATCTTCGGGGAGATCACGCACCAAGGCGCGAAGGAAGGCCTGGCCGTAAGGCGTCATCAGTAGATAAGATCTGCAGCGATGGGCCCCTACTGCAGACCCAGTAACGAGCCCTTCACGCAGACCCGTTTCGACACCTTTCTTGACGGCGTTATCACACGCCCGCTCCATGGCATCTTTGTGGCTCTCAGACGCCTGAATCAGATCTGCTTTAGCCTTGTCACAGGCTCTCTGAAGATCTTCGGCACGCGCCTTCTGATCAGCCAGATCCTTTTCCATCTGTTGAAAATAGCGCTCTCGTTCTTGGGCTAATTTCTCCCGATCCACCTCCCGCTGCTTCAGATCCACTAGCTCTTTTTCCAGATGCTCTGCTCGATCATTCAGAGCTTTAATTTCAGGCGGCGTGCTCTTCGCTACGAGCCATTCGCAGCCGCGTCACTTCCTCCTGCAGATGCTCGTTGGAGGAATGCATGCCGGACATGTCCCCTTTCATGGGATCATATGCTAACGCTCTAAGTGAAAGCATAGATCTGAAAGCTACGGCCTAAAATAATAAAGTAACAAGTCAACAAATAGTTAACAAAGATGACAAAATGATGTCTTTCCAGTACTAAAATTCCTTTCTAGTACCTTAATCTCGTGAACAGACGCTTGACAGATAAGCTCCACAGAGGATAACCTGTTCAGATGCCTCCAATCTTCGGCACGCGGGATGCTGTCCAAAATATTAGAGGCGGTACCTCCGTCAATACCCCTAACCGTGCCAGGAAAACTCACATTAACCACAGGCGCGGTATAGGAGGCAGTAGGGACATCCAAGCCTTTCATGCGCAACGCATGGAGCATAGCAAGGGTGGCTTCAGAAGCAGGACTTTCCACCATGGCTGGCTCGGGAGGATTAACCACCATATAGGGGTTGGCGGTGGCATATCTAGCCAAGGTGCTGGAATACCTTGGATGACCTACAACAGATGGTGTTGCGGATATAGGAGTAGGTGACAAAACGTTAGAAATGGGCAAACCCACCCTCCGGTCAGTACTGCTGGAAGAAATCTTTTTTCTCTTCGGAGCTGTGGAAGATGCAGACTCCGAGGGTCTCTTCTGGGGGACGGAAGGTCTATTAAGCCCTATGGGAGCTGGTGCTTCAGAAGTGGCGAATAAATCTGCCAAAAACCCCTCGGAAGACTGAAAGTCAGCTCCTTCGCCAGAAGGAAAAGCCACTCCCTCGGACCAGGTGGAAAGGCTGCGGTCCACCTCAGCAGCCAAGGGGTGAGGAGGGCGCGTAGAAAGAGACATAACAGCCCGAGGGGTGGGCTCTTCTCTTATGACCACCCCAGGTAAAGTAGTTTTTCCCCCGACTCGGGGAGCAGATCCCTTAGGACGGGCAGCACTCTCAGATCCTTGTGTAGGATCTGAAGACGCTGTGGAAGGAGGGATCTGGGAAGCAGAAGAATATCCCGTTGTGGAGACAGAGGCTGGAACGGGAATTGAAGAGGGAGCTGTTGATGTTGTGGAGGCTGGAGAAGCCCGTTCAGAGGCCGCAGTCATAGCTGCCATCCGCTCCTCCATTTGTTTTCTTGCCTTTTCACGGAGAACGGATCTGGCTGACATATCTGAGAAAGCAAAGATAACTGTAAATCAGAAACATGATTGAATTCAAGATACATGTGTAAAACACTCGAATCCAAAATATAAAGTATTTACCCATAGAGGGATCCCAAGGAGTCCCAGGCCTCGAACCAAAAAAAGACAACACTTCTTCACTGAGAAGAAGTGGCTTCAACATCCCATGACCTGCCGGATACTCCCTAAGCAGGTCATGAAGAATATCTTTTTCCCATGCAAACAGGGTGACTTTCTCGAAAGAAGGCTTATCTCTCTTAGGCTCAGCATACAGAGGAATATCGGGAATATTCCAGGAATTAGGAGAAGGAGCACCTACTGTCAGATACTGAGGGTGCCACTTCCTATCTATAGACTCGTATTGGCCATAGAATTTATGGAACCAACCTAGGGGAGAAAAATACAAATGATACCCGCGATGTTTTAGCTCATGGGTCCTAAAAAACAAGGACACTGGATCTTCCACGCCATGTAAAGTGGCTGCTATATAAAAGAAAATTGCTCTACGAAATGAAGTAGGGTTCAGTTGGTTCAAGGGGATACCATATTTTGTCGCTAAACTAGCCAGAAAAGGAGGAATAGGGAATCGCAGGCCTGCCTCCAATTGACAAAGCCAAAAAATCTTATGATTTGCTTGAGGAAGTAAAGGGCGCTCGCTAGATTCCGGAATATCTATAGTAAAGCCCCTAGTATTTCCTAATCTACTCAAAATTAAGCCCAATTCTAAAGAAGATACGGTGGAAGATTCATATTCACCGAGAGGGACAGGCGGCTGCGCGGCAGCTCTGCCCCCTTTTTCCTCTTCACCTTCAATTACCTTTTTCTTACCCTCACCCTGGGCACCTTGTCTAGAGGAAGAAACCATCTTTTCCTTATCGCTTGAATGTAATAAAAACTAAGAAATAAACTAAAGCGAGTAAAGAAGGAAGGAGAAGCAAGGAAAAAAGGAGGTACCTGTTTGCAAGGAAGAGGGCTGCGGTGAAAAGAAAAGCAAGAGGTAGTTCCTAGAAAAACCACAAGAAAAAGCTCTTCAGGAAAAATGACGAAAAATTTCTAAGTATGGATTTTTTCTCTCTCTAAAGTATCTTATAAAGCTCTTTATAACCACTACTACCTGTAATTAAGAAGCACGTCTCGTCGGTTATGGAGACGTGGGTGTAGAAGTTATGATGGTAGGGAGTGGCGGCAGTTTCGGGTCCCGATAAAGAAGAGGAGGCGATAACCCTAGAAAGTCGCGAAGCGTCAGAAATACGCTTTAGTAAAATAACGGACCTCCCAAGGAGGGATCTGCAAACAGTAGGACCTGGGAATACGGGTCCTCAGAACTGCCGGATTCTCATTAAAGGGTCTGCATGGATATAGGACCTGGCGACACGGGCCTAGAGAATCACAGAACCTTCATAAGAAGGTCTGTGTCTAACAATATATGGGAATCTAGATCTTGTAAATCGCAAACCCACATGGGGAGATATCTCCCCGCACCTCCAAAGTTTATAATAGATAATTTGCAATTTACAGACCAGCAAAAAGGGATCTGTATATCCCAAGATCTGAAAACGCAGAGCTTAGAAATAGCTAGTTCTCTATAGAGTAGATCTGCACAAAGCAGAACCGGTGGTACTAGGACCGAGGATCTGACGTAGTGCTAAAGCTATGCAAAAGTGTTCTTTTATCTTACCGGGATGAGTATCACACTTACTATAATGGTGCAGATCTAAATTCAGAGCAAATTTTAAATTTTTCCCATCTTTCCAAGTTTTAAATTTAATCAATTAGCCCGTACATTTTCCGAAGAAACTTTCAAGTTTTACCCGGAACTTTGTTCCATTTTTATATATATATAACCCGAATATTCATTCGGTAAAATAGTCCGCATTAAGTAGGTATCTGGAATGGTGTCTACATATTATCCTCTTAAAAAACCGAATATATAAAGTTTTTTATGTCATCAAAGCCCAAAAGTTGTGAAGCTTATTCAGAACCATATAGCTCGGGCATCTGGGTATGGTATCTGTTGTCAAGGCTCATTTTTGGTTCTCATTACCTCATTCCTTCTTCTTATCATATTTACCATTCATCAAGTGTGTGCTTGTGTGGTTACAAGTCTCTTAACACATCTCTGCAAAGGTAAGAAAATGACAAGTGCCATCATTATACCCAAGGAATGAAATTGGGGTAAATATATAAGAAATTCCGGGCAAAAGTATATATGCTTCTGGAAATATAGATAATATAAAGTGTATCAGATGTCGCTCTGACATATATATATGTATATATACATATATGTAAAAAAAAAAAAAATATATATATATATATATATATATATATATATAAAAGAGAGAAGAAAGAAAGAAGAAAAAGGAGAAAGAGATAATGAGCCTCAGAGAATTTTAATCGTTCATTTAGAAAGAATGAATGTCGACAAGAAAGAGTCATCATAGGCCCAAGAGAACGGACACAGCCTCTGTTAAAGCATGGCATTTCTATGATCACAGTACCTCTTGCATAAAGAGAACCGCTCAAAAGGATGACATTACTCTACTGATTATCAGAGAGGAACATCCATGGCTGTAAGATATAATCTCCTTTCTCGTCGAAGAAGATGAACGGACGATGAGGGGAATCTTCTATATTTATAGCAAAGGAAGTAGCGGGAAAAATAGACGGTTTAGATGAAGCTTAACAATAAAATCAAAGGTCTAAAAATCAAGGGCGGTTCGGCTTCCCAAGGTAAGGCCATCATTACGCCTCGAGAGTGAGGAGGCATATGTCAGTTGACAAGAAAGCTCCCCTCTCTTAACGTATTAAAGAAGCTAACCAAGACTTGGAACGCGTAGAAGTCATTCCAAGGACCTGGGGGGGGGGAGTAGCTGATAGGGAGTAATCTGTCAGCTCCCTAATACGCTTCTGAAACACAGGGACAACAGATACGCAGACGCCGGATTCACACCAGATCACCAAGGATCTGATGAGTAGGAGAATTAAGTATAGCGGATCCAGATCGTTCCTTATCCTGGATCCGGATAGGAAAGGCGCTGAGCACTTCCGTATGGGATCTGAGTATATGAGATGCAGATCACCTCCCGTTGTTATCATTCTCTTAACCCCAGATCCCTATATGCGGTGTAGAAAAACGTGACCCTGGGGACCACTTCGGGGACCACTAATCATAACTAAAATATTCTCTTTAACTACTTTGTCTCCCTCAAAAAGACTAACTTAACCTTATAGTATAGATGTAATTACCCTTTTACCCTCACTCTCTGCGCTACTATAAATATGCAACCTTCTTCACCAAGGAAAGGTACGCCTTCTTCATTAGCACTTTACCTCCGCTGCAAGCTTTGCTGAAGCGGATTTTCATAAAAACTCATACTGACTTGAGCGTCGGAGTGTCTTCCCGGAGGACCCCTCCCCATTCCTCCGGTGCTGTTTTGCAGGCTCATAGCTAGAAGGCGGTGACCGGAAAGGCATTATTCAGGTAGCAAGGTTAACGAAAAGGAAAGAATTAATACCATAAAGCGAAACGGTGGAAGATCATTCGGAATGATTTTCTTAGCGTCTTTCATTTATTTGTATTACTGATTATTGTAAAAATCTGTTGATGGAAAATAACCCAATCTATCACCTTGGAACAAAGGAATGTTCATCTTGATGTTGGTCAGATTGTTATCCTCTCTGCTCCATCCTCTATATCCACCATGGCCATCTGGATCAACGTCGAGGTTTGTCTGCTCCTCATAATAATCATAGTCTGGTTGTCTATATGGAACATACCCTCGACCTCTACCATTACCTCTACCTCGGTCACCTCGTCCACCTCTACATCCGCTGCTGTGAGGGGACTCAGACTGCTTGCTTTGTTCAACCTCATTGATCCTCGTATGCACCTCCTCTAACTCAGCTCTCATTATCTTGGCTAATTCGGATTTCAATGCATCGAACAAGAGCTTGTTGTTTGGATCGCCAACAGGTTGATTTTCCGGCTGGTCATTGCTGGCTTCGTTTTTACCATCCTTTCCCGTCATACCTGTTTTTTTTTTTTTTTTTTCAACACAAAACAAAGAAGAAAGAAAAGGTTAGTTAAAACAAGGCCTCACCACCTCACAAACACTCGTGTATCACTCAACAATGATTCACTCAGCGCTCGTGTATCACTCGATATCAATGGCTTTTACCCTCTAATAGTCTCACCTCTGTTGCCTTTTTCCACTCAAGTCTCTCTTAGAAGCACTCAAATTCCCTCAATCTACCACTGAACTCTTCTTACCAACAAACCAAAGAACACCGAAAGGAATTACAAAATTTCGGATTTTTTTTTTTTTGTTTTTTTCTTTTTTTCAACTGGACGGTATCACCTTCAAATGACTATTTTTGGGCCTAAACGTGATCCGAACACGGCGTAGTGGTGTTAACTTCTTGGCCTCATCGAGACATTTCCGAAAAGGTATTATGGAGATGAATCGGCCAAGTAGATCAAAAGATACGCTCGTTTTAAGTTTTACAGACGAAACTCGAAGAAAACAAAAACTCAAATACTACCCAACGCAAGAATCACTCAAACTCAATCAAGAAACAAAACATAAAACTAGATATGCTGAAACGTCGCACTTTCTTTTCTTTTCTTTTATTTATTTATTTTTTAATTTTTATTTTTATTTATTTATTTTTTTTTTTTTTATGCGACGATAACTCAAACGAAGTACGAATACAAAAGATGTGATTCTATTACGACACGAACGAATTGAAATAACAAATACGATTCAATTTTTTTTGTTTTTTTTTTAACTCTACGAACGACACGAAGAAACGAAAGCAATAAACGACTTGATCCAACACGAACGAAAACGCAGAATAGACAACGAACGAATCTAAGAATTTTTATTTTTTTTATTTTTAATGACGAACAGATACGAACGAACCTACGAAAACGAATCTAGAATGAAAAGACACGGAAAGAAAAGGAACAAATAACCTGGATAACGCAACCTGGCTCTGGTGCCAAATGATACGAACCTTGGCAGATCCGTAATTCAACATGCACGCGGAAGACACGAACTGAGAATACAACCGATGGATATCTCAATATACCTAAAGTATAATCCCACAAATGATATAGAATCAGCCTAAACCCCCTATACCCCAAGTGATGATCGCCTTAGTCACACAGAGACGATGAATGACACACAATGAGATTTGATTAGCTCATTGATTCGCCGATAAGAGAATTCATCTTGGAATAATCAAGAGGAACTCGAATAGCTCTCAAGAGAGAATAAAACTCACAATTATGATTAATGATAGATGATTTTCGGCCATTACATATGTTCCCTATTTATAGTGTAAATAAACCTATCTAGACCTAGTCAAACTAGGAAATAACTTAAACAAAGTCAAAGTATGGTCCAACCCACTTAATTAACATAACAAAGCCCATAAATAAAGCCTTTCAAGGCACAAAATGTGGGTTGTTAATTAAACACACGAAATTAAAACAAAAGTCTTTAATCTTCAGCACGAACACACTCGATGAAATTGATAACTCGCGGGCTGTCTACTCCACCTTCTCCAATGGGCTTCCTCATCCATTCTTGAGCCCAAACCTCTTGAATCAAGCCTTGTAAACCTTCCTTGAACTTCTTAGCTCGAGCTCTTGTCACCGGCCCACTTGGAACACGAACGGGATCTTGACTCCATGCTTCTTGGACTCCATCAACGATCTACGGGCTGCATCAAGATGTGCCGATGGCCTCATTCAGAGATGTGCTATGGAAGGTGAATGGCTCAAGATCATTGAGGATTGTCATAGTGGGCCTAGTGGAGGACATTTTGGAGCTAATAGAATGGCTTTGAAGGTATTCCAATGTGGTTTCTATTGGCCTTCCATTTTTCAGGATTGTCAAGCTTTTGTGAGGTCTTGTGATAGATGTCAACGCTTGGGAAATATTTCAAAGAAGGATGAAATGCCTCAACACGTCATGCTTGAGGTGGAATTGTTTGATGTTTAGGGAATTGACTTCATGGGGCCATTTCCAAGTTCTAATGGTTTCACTTACATTCTTCTTGCCATTGAGTATGTTTCAAGATGGGTAGAGGCCATTCCAACCTCGACAAGTGACTCCAAAGTTGTGATTAAGTTTTTGAAGAAGAACATTTTCACATTTTGACTTTGGAACTCCAAGAGCTTTGCTTAGTGATGGGGGGTCACATTTCAACAACAAGTGGTTGGGAAGTTTGCTGCAAAGTATGGTGTTAAGCACAAGATCACTTCTCCAAACCATCCTCAAGCTAATGGTCAAGCGGAGCTTGCAAATCGAGAAATCAAGCAAATCCTTCAGAAGACGATCACAATGAGGAAGGATTGGGCCAATAAGCTTGATGATGCTTTGTGGGCTTATCGAACGGCTTACAAGACTCCGATTGGTATGTCTCCTTACCAACTTGTTTTTGGAAAGTCTTGTCATTTTCCTATTGAAATGGAGCATAAGGCTTATTGGGCAATTCAAAAGATCAACTTTGAGCTCAAGGAAGCCGGTCATAAAAGGATGGAAAATCTTGTTGAGATTGAGGAATGGAGAAATGAAGCTTATGAGAATTCAAATATCTTCAAGGAAAGGGCTAAGAAGTTCCACGATATGGGGATTCGAAGAAGAGATTTTGCACCGGGAGATGAAGTGCTTTTGTTTAACTCTCGTCTTCGTCTCTTTCCCGGAAAGCTCAAGTCAAAGTGGACGGGTCCTTATGTCATTTCAAAGTGCAACAAAAATGGTTCGTTTGAGTTGTTGAAGCAAGATGGTTCAACATTTGTAGTGAATGGCCATCGTCTCAAATTGTACTTCAAATCGGAAGAAATTCAAAAGGAGACGGCCATCTACCTCAACGACCCTTGATGAAAGAGGTATCATTGAGCTCACGACATTAAACAAAGCGCTAGTTGAGAGGCACCTCAACACGTATCCTTTTCTTTTTCGTTTTAGTTAGTTTTTTTTTAATTCATTTTCAATATTTGAGTCATTTTTCGTTTAGTTTTGAAAATGCCCATAAAAATTGAAAAATGTGAAAATTGAATATTGGAAAATGTCTAGGGAGAGTCGAGAGGAGGTTGAGAAGGGGCTAGTGCTTCGAAAACAGGCAAAATTGGTTGAAAAACGCATCGAAAAAGGTCGGAAAACCGCACGGAGAAGGGCACCCGGCGGCCAGACCGCCGGCCAGGTGGCTGAACTGCAGAGCAAACGGCGGCCTGACCGCGGCCTGCCAGGCCGCCGGCCCTCTCCCCCCCTATTTTATATTTTTGATTTTTTTTCACTTCTTTTCTTCATTTTATGTTTTTGAAACCCCTTTTCAGTATGAACACCACTTTCTCTCACTAAAAACTTGAAATTTCATGTTCTAATTACTCACAAATCACTTTGAATCTTGTTAAATCCTTCCATAGGCTCATTACCATCAAATAAGCTTCATTTTAAGCCCTAGAACTCACTTTTTCATCCACCCTAACCTAAAAAACGAAAATTTGAGTTTTTTGTTCAAAGTTGTGAAGTTCTTCAAGTTTCTCCAAGGAAATGAGGTAAGAAGTTCTACACCTTTGCTATTATGGGATTTCTACTCTCATTCTATGAATTGGTATGAATTTTGCCTATCACTTTTGATTGTTGGAGTAGAATTTCTAGCTTAGGTTTTCCTTCTTGAAATTTTGGACAAATTTTTGAATTTTGAATTTTGGAATGAGCATGCATTGAATAACATTAATTCTTGCATTTATGAATTATGCTATATCTCCTTGAATTGAATTCTTATGTGAATTTGTACCTCTTTCCACTTGAGCATACATGAATGAGGTTAAAGGAATTTTTGAACTTTTTGATGGGGAATTAACCAAGAGCCCAAGAACAACAAGATGGATCCTTTGATGATTCGAGGTGGACCAATTACAAGGGCTAGAGCTAAGAAGATAAAGGAGTCCATGATGCTTTTGCTTGCTGGATTTGGAGCTCAAGTCCAAGACCAATCTACAATGGGCCAAATGGTAAATTTTATTCAAGTTGATGGGCTGATCCACAATTGAAGAGGGGGCTCATCATACATCAGATGTTGGAGGCCCAAAATGAAGATCCAATATGGAATTTTCGTCCATGAAGAGGAAGCCTAAATAAAGAGTCATTTTAATTACTTAAATAAAGTGTTAATGAGTGACTGTTACAAACTCAAGAGTCTCTCATGTTTATTTATGCTCATTTGAGTCTATTTAAGTGTCTTAAGTATAGTTATAAGTATTGAGGAAGTCTAGAGTCTTATTCAGCCTATAAGTAGGCTTCTAATCATTTGTAAACTTCCAACACTTGAATGATAAACGAAAATTGTGAGTTGAATTCTCTTTGTAGAGTATTTCACTTGATTAAGGAACTTATCAAGCCTTGTGAGCAAGGTCTTGTGGCGTTCAATCATACCAAGGTTCTTGGCTGATTATATATCCAACGGGTCGAGGTTTTACAAGCTCTAGGGGTGATCAAACTAGATTCTCGATTTAGGGTGTCCGCTGCCTATCTCTTATACGTGGGGGGTTCTTGGATCATTATATCCAACGGGTCCTTCGTCCGTATCACTTTTGGAGAACATGTTAAGAATTCATATGCTTGATGTTGGTTTAAAATTCATTTCTTTGGGGCATGAATGTTCAAGGGGATTATGAGTTCATGAGAAATGTTGCTTACAAAGTGAAAATTCCTTGTTTATCTTCTTGTGTAATATCTCGATTTTTTTTTTTTTAATTTAGTTAATTTAAGAAAGTCTTATTAGAAACCATGAGGTCTATTAAGATTAACAATAAGATAATTTATATCTTAGAAAGTATACATTTAATTTATCATGCATGAATTCCTAATTATATATATTTTTAAGGAGTTATCTTATCATTAGTTATAATATTAATATTAATATATACTATATACGTATACATATATATGCATGAATTATAGCTACATATATTAATTAAATTACATGCACAGTTGATATATATCCATGTAGATATGCTTGTGTGATATTATATCACAATATTATATAATTTACGTGCATAGTATGAATCAACTATAATTAGGATATATATTATATTTATATATTTAACTTTTGAAAGTAAAATGTTGCATCACTTTTGACTAGTTTTCAACGTGGCATCCTAGCATAGATATAGCCTTGGTGAGTAGAATATATAGGCTTATATGTTAGAATCTAAAGTAATGCCAATCTTCATAATACACGTATCGGTCATATACAGGTGAGTGACTTAATTTTCCTATAAATAGCTACGTGAGGTTTTCAGTAACTTTCATCCTCAAGCTTCAACTTCTTCCCTACTTATTTCTATCGATATATTTTAGCTTATAAAATAAGTTTTTTTTAAAAAAAGGTCTTTTCTTAAGGCTATAGAGAAGAAGGATTGTGGTATATCAGTTTAGAGCTAGTCTCGAGGTTGCTCAAAGTTACAGGTGGGTCCAAAATATTTTCAAAGTATATGCAAAGTTTTAAAGATCGTATTTATGTTAAAAGTGCAATTATCCATAAAAATATTTTGTGTGTATGTTCCAAGAAATGACTCCATGAATCGATCGAGATTCATCGTTAGTATCAGATATACTAACTTTGAATTGTGCGCACCCCGGTTACATACGGTGCCTTGATCACCATTGTATGTTAACTAATGGTGAATTCCTTGAGTTTCGACTCGGTTTTCTGCAAGTACTGGGATTATTTAGGGTTTCGACCTTGAACCCGGTCTAGATGAACCAAAAGTGCTTTGTAGCTTTGGTTGAGTCCAAGAATGAACATCACACCCCAAAATGATATTTGTATTTTCAAGAGTTGTTTTCTGCAAGCCTCTTGATATATCATGTATGGATAAATTGTTAGTTTTCAAAATGCTTGCCAAAGGGCATGATCCACTGAGTACATCAAGTACTCAGCCCAAAACTCTTTCAACTGTTTTTAGGTCGGGAAACAGGTGATGTACAGCAAGGCTGAGGCAGGGGATTGTTTCAGGGCCTAAGTTTCCGCTATGTTATTTTGCTCATAACTCTGATAACAAGACTACTAATTTTGTAATAATAAATAAGTCAAGGGCGTCATCTTCCAACCCTCTAGTTATATAATATGGTTTCTTTGCTTCCTTAACTTATATCCCTCTCCCCATTTTACTTACTGTTGGATGGAGAGTGCAGTGGTTCAGTTCCTTTTGGAAGCTCGAGTTCCCACTCGATTATGGTTATCCCATTTTCCACAGTGGATGTCGACTCCTCTAGTTTACTAGAAGCTGGTTTACCCCATCTTTTACTTTATCTAGGGTGGAGAGTGTCATGCAATGGTTCCACTTAGACGCTCGAATTCCTACTCACTCTTGGTATATCCAATTGTCGTAGAAGATGGTCAACTCCACTTGGCGACTTGACGCTGGTTTACCCCGCCATTTTATTTATAGTCTCATTTTACGTTTTAAAAACCTCGTAAAATGGTCATAAGTTAATAATACCCCCTTTCTTCCCCGCTTCTTTAATCCAACCCCCGTCACACCCTGGTTCACAGGAATTGGGGCGTGACATCTTGAAACATAATTGGAATTTTTCATGATTTGTGGAACAAGGAGTCAAAAGGAAAAGGGAAAGAAAAGGCAACAACAACCTCTAAGGATTTGATTGCTTCTCTTACCAACAAGAAGAGAAATGATGCTTCTTCTTCTTCACAACCACCAAGAAGGGATCCTAAGACACCGGAAGCTCATGACATTAGGTTGGAAACTTATGAAGAAAGGGCAAAATTTGCCACTCTTATGACAAAAGGCATCATACCAACAAGGTTTCCGTCTAAGGAGGTTTTGGTGAAATTAGGGCTTTACAACAATGTAAAGACCCTTTTTGATAACATAGGTTGGGGAAGCATCCTTGACGATACTCTTGAGGATAGGAGAACTTATGAGAAAGTTGTTCTTGAGGTTATGAGCACATTGGAAGCCGAGAATATTCATCTTATGCAAGGTATTCAATTCTAATTGTTTGATGAAAGGCATGAGATGAGCTTGGAGGAGATAGATGATGTTTTTGGAGTGCCTCATGGGGGTGATATTTTGATAGAGAATGCTTTTGAGCATTACTCCGTGTGGATCAAGCTTGTACCACTTTCAACGGAGGGTTTTAGATCAGGGTATTCAAAGTCAAATGAGGTGAGGAATCCAGTGTTAAGAATGGTGTTGAAAATCCTTGCTCACACCATTGTTGCTAGAAAAGAGAACATCTCGGTCCGAATTGATGACCTCTTCATTCTTCATGCGATGTTAACCAAGAGGAGGATAAGCTTTACTCATCTCTTTATTCCTCAATTATTGAAGCAAGCTAAAGCAAATGCCGGAAAGATCAACATTGGAGGAATGCTTATTCCTATTGCAAAGAGAATCAATGAAGATCTTGGTGGTTACCCTCCGTTGAAAGATGCATATCTCATGGATTTTATGAAGTTAAGGTACTTGAGATTTATCACCTCCATCACACCTCCATTTTATTTTCTTCAAGAGGATGGTGAGACATTCCCTCTTTCCAATGCTACAAGCATATTGGTCACAGACTTTCATGAAAGGGCAAATTGACAATTGAACTCACCAATGCACAAGTTGATCATGGAGAATCATATCTTCAAACATGGAGAAGATGATAAGTACACCATTGGCCATGGAGGTGAAGGAGTGTATATGGATGAAGAGGATGAGGAAATGGAAGATTCAACAAGAGGAGAACATGTGTCGAGAGGAGAACATGTTTCAAGAGTTGAACATGTTTCAAATAAAAGGTACAATGAAAGATTTGAAGCTCTTGAGACTAGAATGACAAATATGGAACGGGGATTCAAGTCTCTTGATGCACAAGTCACAGTGATGAGGCAAGAAGTAACCTCTATGAGAGTTACTCAACTTGAAGAAACAAAAAGGAGTGAGAGGATGGAAAAACAAGCAACCTCGATGATGGAGCTATTGGAGAGTTTCCGAGAGCATCAAATCGCTCAAGGGGTGACTTGGCCCCGACCACCTCCATCGTAGCTTGGACCTTTGTGAGTGTAATGTAAATTTCCTATATCTCTTTCCCTCCAAATTTATTTTAGAATTTATTTTCTAAAATAAGTTTGGGAGAGGGGGTAGGATAAGAAATTTAAATTACTTACATTTTTATGCTTTTTCCATTCCTTTACTTATATTTTTGTTACTTGTTTTGCTTTGGTGCTAGTCATGTGACTTTGTGAATTTTTAGTTGATCTTGTTTACTAAGGATGTTTCTCTTGGGGTTTTGGTTGATTGATTAGGAGTAATTGAATGTTGTTGGGTGATATGCAAAATTTTCTTGGAAATAGTGTGGAGAATGTGGTGCTTCATTGGTGCTTCATTGGTGTTACTTGTATTTTTGTTACTTGTTTTGCTTTGATGCTAGTCATGTGACTTTATGAATTTTTAGTTGATCTTGTTTGCCATGGATGTTTCTCTTGGGGTTTTGGTTGATTGATTAGGAGTAATTGAATGTTGTTGGGTGATATACGAAATTTTCTTGGAAAGAGTGTGGAGAATGTGGTGTTTCATTGGTGTTTCTTTGATATTTTGTTTGTTTTGTTTTGTTAGTTTGAAAGTTTGTTTGGAATTTACATGGAAAATCTATGAATGGATGATGGTGTGTTGATTGGGTCTTGAATGCGAATTTTTTTGGAAAATTGAAAATTTTGAATTGAATAATGAATGTATGTTTGCATGCTTGAGTGCAAAAGCACGTGTTTGTCATTCCATTGTGTACAAGAGGGAGATGCCTATGATGAAATATGGAAAATGTGGAAGTGTTTTGAAATTTTTCGAGTTTAAGTCGAGCATGATTAGGATTACTTCACTTGAATAGCTTGAATGAATGATCTTAGGCACTTAGACTCTAGGCAAAAAGCTTGTGAGGATTTTGAGCTTAAAAACTATGCATCTTACATAGTTAATATCCTTTCATGTGAGTTTGGTCATGCATTGCATTTTCTTTGCTAGAACTTGTCTTGATACTCATGTTAGAAGTGATACATGTGTGTATAATTAGGAGATGATCTTATGCCATCATTTCATAGCCCTTAATCCCTAATCCCTAAACACTAACCTATCTTTCATAACCCTTGTTGTCCCATTTTAAGCCTTATAGAGTCTTTTCTTCTAAAACCGGATGATAGGAGGTGAAGGATGGTTAAGGAAACCTTGGTGAAAGTTGAAAATTCATGAAGAATGGTGGGTGATGGTGAAGGGTCTTGAGATTTGTTTTGAGTTGAAAGAACATTCTTATAAGCTCAATGTTAGAAAAGAAAAGAATAAGAACAAAATTCTTATTAAAAAAAAAAAAAGTTCTTACAAGAAAAAGAAATGAAAAGGAAAGAATAAGAGCATAAGAAATGTTTCTTTTATTGTGATGAAATTGGTAGAAGCTTGGATTTTCATTTGATAAAAAGGGGTTGGATAAGGTAGAAGATGAAGAAATTCGTACTTAGAAAGGTGAAGAAAGGAGATGAAGGACTTTGGATGAAAATTTAAGTCACTTGGCCTAAAAATTCTCTACCTAAACCAATGTCCCTACATTACAAGCTTAAGAAAGACCTTTTTTATCCTAATTTGTGCATACATTGTAGCATTAGAAACTTGAGTTGATAGGCAAGCTTATGGTTAAAGTTGTGTGTTGCATGATTTCGATAAGTGCTTACCTTGTTCATATATCGAGTGATCGAGTGATACACACACTTCTTGTGAGGTCTAGGGTTGAATGTGCCTAAGTGATTAAGTTCTAAGTTAGGAGAGTGAGTGATTCTATGAATGTTTGGCTTGACTTGATAATTTCTTTGAACAAAAATAATTTTTGAAGTAAGATGAGGCATCGAGGAACTCAAAATACACATCCCATATGTGTTAAGTATTTTGATTGTTCGTTTCATTGTTCGGGATGAACAATGGCTTAAGTTTGGGGGAGTGATTAACACGTATTTTATGTGCATGTGAGTTCATTTTATAGGTGTTTGAGTATTGTTTTGTGTGCTTAATTGGATAGAAATGCTAGGGTTTATCAACTTTTGGCATACTCTACACTTTCCTCATTTCTTTCGGTTTTTGATTCATTTTTGTAGGGATTTGAAGAGCAATAATCAAACCAAGGATCGGAGGCCAAAAATGAGGGATACATGAGAAGAGTTCGTTGAAAATCAAAGGTCAAAAGCCGGTTCGAAGAAAAGAAAGAAAAGAACCGAAGAAAGAATCGAAGAACAAACCGAACGAGCGAAGAAATGTACCGGGCAAGGAGGGACGGCGGCCTGCCAGACTGCCGTGAGGGCGCCCATTGTTGCTCTCTTGACCGAGTTAGCTCGGCTAACTCTGTCCAACTCGTTTCACACTTGATTTTCTTTGTATTTAACTTATATTTTTTTACTAGAGTTGGGTATCTTTAGCTTGAACATTCATCTTAGAACCCTAATTTCATTTTCCCTCTTTCTACTTTGGTATTTTCAAGATTTGTGAAGATTTACTTGGTGTATTGAAGATTGAAGACTATATTTCTATTCCTTATCTTATTCTCTTTCTTTTAAGCATGATTTCATTTATTTCCTATGGTTTATTTTCCTTAATTATGTCTAGCTAGATCTCTTTGTGATTCTAATTATATGTAGATTAGGGATAAGTGATGAGATTAGGCTCAAATTATGAATTTACCTTCTAATTTCATGTTCATTTCTCTTGGTGCCATGTTTTATTATGTAATTATGCTTGATCACTATAGTTGCATATCAAGTGTTTGATCTAATGCTTAGGAGTCTTAGATTAGATGCTAGGAAACAAGAGAATTGCATGCTAGAGATAGTAGGGCTAAAGAACTCCATGTGCTATTGGGAGTTAATGATCTACTTGATATCCCAGTCGGAATTAGGTAATTCATTAATCCACTTGATTTAGTTGCAATGAGAATTGAATGAATCATAGTTAGGAGGTTTCCCATATGAAATTGGATTAAAATGGCTAATTCTAGTTAGAGTGTTACATCCCAGGTAATTCTAGTTAGACCTAATTGAAGTATAATTGGAGTCACTTTCATTCCATATTGAGTTTATATCCTTTGATTACTTGTTGCTTGTTTAGTTGAATTTTAATATTGTTATTTACTTTCATTGTCATTAGTTAATCAAAAACACTAAAAACATATTAGTTGGTAGCTTGAGTAGTGATTAGGTAACTAGATTACTACTTGAATCTCATACGCCAAAACATTCCTTGTGGATTCGACTCGATTATACTCAATCGATTATCATTGCATTTCTCTACCTCAAAAGTAGAGCGATCCAGTGTTCATTGGCAAAAATGCTAATCTCTCCCTTGGCAATCTCCTTCACTGGTGTAGTCAGTTTCTTGTCTGTGAACTCCTCCACCGCTTGATGGATTTGTATACTAGAAAGTAGGCCTTTTAGCTTGTATACATGTGGTTTCCATATTTCACTAACAATTTCCTATCTGATTATGTATGAATTGTTTGTTAAGCATTAACATCTATCCATTATCTCAAAGTTATAGGCTATATGGTGTGTTGTAGATCACGGAAGACCGTAGTAGCCGGTATCTCTTGAGATATAAACAATTATCATAGTCGAAATAGTTTCGGATAAAACTATCGGTTTAGACTGTAACATAAATAGATAAGTAACTTGTTTTGGTTACTTGTTTATGCTAGTATGTTAATCGTATTGATATGATCACGGTGAGGTAAATTCTTCTATTCTGACCTAAGTAGAAGAATCAAGACCTTGTGGACTTAAATGTTATTTAATGTACACCTTAACTCTAATTGAGTGACTAAGGGTGTATAGTTAGAGTCTGTTGCTTTGATTTACCATGACTGAGAGTTCAGACGTGTAACTCAATATGATCTGTATCTTGGGCAACAACTATAACTAGTACAATCCTTAGTCTATCTGCAATAGAGCACTGTATCCTGGTAGAACAGGTTGATCACATCCCCTGAGGAATTCATTAAGGATTATTATATGAAACCCTACAGGTATATTAAGTTCCAGTATGATGAATAAGGAATGAATGGTACTACTCAGGAATAATAAGAAGTTAATTAACAAAAGTAGTCAGAAGCTTTAGATTAATTAACAGATGTGAGACATCTTAAATACGAGAGTGATTTAAGTCTAATACTAGTCCTGAGCTCAACAGGGATAAAACGAGTAGTTCAGACATTGGGAGACCCAGTTTTATCAGCTAGTAGATCCCCGGTCTAGCCCAAAAAGCTCATTAGGCCACATATAGAAAGAGAATTGGGCTGCTTATCATTAGCCAGTGAGGGCGCCAATGATGAGGCCCAGGCGTCCATGATATGGGCTACAGGCCAAGCCTGCAACTTAAGCCCATATTCTATCTTATAAATACATATACCCTAGCTCATTATCATTAACGAATTGTCTCATAATTCACCACAAGATAAGAGAGGCTAGGGTTGAGTGAGAGAGAGAGGGGGACGGTGGCCAGCTCATGAAGAGTGGACAGCGGCGGCGGTTTGGTGGTGACCTGATCCTTCGTGGCCGAGTTCGTAGCGTGTTGTCCATCCAGTATCGAATTCGAGCAGGGGAACAGATCGTAAGATCTTCAAGCGAGCTCCATCACACACGATCAATCCAAGAGGTAATATCGATTAAACATCCTATGATATGCAATTAAATTCATAGGAGCATGACAGGAATTAAATCGAATTAACTATATCTGAAAATGAATCCTTGGGCAAACGAATCGTTCTTCGCTGATTGGTTCCTTCAATTGGTATCATAGCCAAGGATTTTTATTTTTCTGCTCTATGGCTGATTAGATTTATATTATGCATGATTAATCGATTGTATGTTATCGTATGTCACTTTTTGTGGTATTAGTCATTTTTCGGATGCCGGTTTAGCAATAATTATAATTTTAATCGCAAGATAATAAGGTGCGATTTAGAATAGGAATTATTTTGTTTTTTGATTGTAATATTGCTGCACGAGACGAAGAATACGAAGAACGAGGAAGAACACTGATCGGACATCGCCGCACGCGGTGGCACGCATGCTACACGTGCAGCCGTATACACATGGCAGGGAGCCGTTGTTGCTGACTCACTTCTAGTTATTAGGATTCGTCCTAGTTGGTAGCCAACGTGGCACCAGGACATAACATATCGAGTTGTTGATCCGAACAATATGTTCTCTATGTAGCAAGTAACCAGCTCGATGAAATCTTCAAGACAAAGCAGCTAGTCTTCTAAAGGCAGATTGATGGCAGAGTTCGATGCCAGATCGATCTCCTATAGGAGAGCACGTCTATACGTTCTCATCCTTTACAAGCTTTATCGATTTGTCTACATAATTGCAGATCACTCCTATCAATCTCTACTCTAGAAAAGAGTAAAATAAATCTAAGTGTGGTTTCGAATAACATCATCAAAACTAATTGCAGAGGGTTCCCAACAGTTCGGGTTTGTGGGTGCCTATTGAAACCCATAGCACTCTGAGGTGCCAATAAAAATCCTCAAATAATTCTATAAGAATTCACCTCCGACGGGAGGACAGTGGATGTAAGCCAGGTTTGGGCCGAACCACTTTAAAAATTGTGTGTCTATGTGGTTTTATATTTTTAGGTTAAACACCTATACAAATTGCTTTTCATTAACTGCATAGTTTTCACAACAACTAGTCGTTGAGTAAATTCAACGACTAGCTATTCTTTCACACATAAACTTGCACTCGCACGTTTTACATTAAGGAAAAAACTCTTTTTAGCAAACTTAAAACTGAGTAGACGTATGACCCACACTTCCGCACACACTCACAATGTTGAGAACATGTTGCTGACCTCGGGGTTAAAACGTCAGCAAGCTAAACTCAACCTCTTGTTGTGGTTGTTGTGTATAGCTAAAGTAAAACCATTATTTTAATATATGCGACATGTATTCCACTGTTTACAATCACCTATCTGAAGTAATATAGTTAATAAGAATAAGCTCAATATCTCATGTTTTAGAACACGTGGACGGCTCGGGTGTCAGGGAGATCACAAAGTTCAATGATAATAATGAGATATAAATAATGTCACAGTCGAGATAGCTCGGGCAAGCTATTATTTTAGACTGCAGCAGTAACGGTAGTGGTGGGTCTCAATCACTAGTTATGCTGGTACGGTGGAACATATTGATAGGATCGCGGCGAGATAAATCCTTTTATACTGATTTAATAAAGGATTTGATATCTCGGACAATTAATAATTCTTAATTGATTTATCAATGGGTGAGAGTTATCGCAACTCAATAAATCTCGATATTTTGGGTAAAGATATTATAATTATGATAATTAATATTATAGCTAGAAATCATGTCTCGGTGATCCGAGTTGATGATGTCCCCTTGAGGCGCTATAAAGATTATTATATTAAACCCTGCAGGTGGATTAATTTCCAATATAATAATGAGGTCGAATGGGTATTGCTCTCGTTTTAGAGATTAATTAATTAAAGCTGTCAGTTCCTTAAATTAATTAATGGACATGCGATATCTTAAACACGGGAAATAATATAATTCATAAAGGAGCCCGGTATGTAATAATTTAGGAAATGGATGGCAGTACAATATTATTACTTTAGTGGAATGACTATAATATTAATATAATTAAATAAAGTATTCGGGCCAGAGAATACTTGGACTATTTAATTATATTGGGAGGCCCAGTCCCAATCCTCCTTAAGATCCCTGGAGTAGCCCAACAGAGCATAGCCTGACCCAGTAACCTAAACCTAGCCCACTACTAATTCTCTTCACTTATTATAAATAGTGAGAAGTGGAAGAAGAGAAGTACATAATACGTAATTCACAGATTCAAAAATCTGTAGGCGGCGGTTCTGAGTAGGCAGATAAAAAGGAATTATGCCCATACGTTGTTGCTAGGGAATACTCTAGAAGATCTCGAGATTTACTCTCAAGAGCTAGATCTCGTGTGCAGAAATCTAGTGCGTGAAAGATCTTTTCCTCTACTCAAATTTCCACCGGATGCACACAAGAAGGTAATTTACTCGAATTCCGGTACATAATTTAGTTGCATAATTATCATACCCAATTCAGATCCATTGGTAAAACGGAATGCTTTCAAGTAGCGTATCCAACAATTGCTATCAGAGTCACGGTTCGTTGAATTGGCTCTGTGATAATTCGATATATGTATGTTCATGCATTCGAGTCAATTATGCTATAATGTGTGCATACTGCTATCCGGGAACAATGTGTATTTTTTTGAGCCCGTTTAATTCATTTTTCATTTTAGTCAGCGAGATAATAAGGGGCCGATTAGTGTAGATCTGTTTTTCTGTAAATTCCATGTATTTTTTTTTATTTTTGTTTGTAATTGTACTGCTGGTGTTTAGTGTGTTTTTGTGTGGTTTTTATAGTATTGTGTGAGTTTGTTTATATGTGTTTTATTCGTTTTTAGTTTTTACGTGTTTTGGTTGAAGTTGAGTTCGCAAGGATTATTGGAGAAAGGAGAAGAAAATGAGCAAAAGATTGAAGAAATGAGTGAAAAGTAAACATCAATTTAGGATGAAATAAAAACATAATATAGAAGAAGAGTTCGATAGGAGCACGTAGGAAAAAACGGGGGTCAATTTTGAGTTCGGACAAGGGAGATAAGGGCAAAATAAAAAAGTCGTGCGCAGCGGACTGTAGCATACCCCTCGCGACCGTGAGGTCTACGTGGCCATGAGCCATGCTGATTTTAGTGATTTCTTTCGTTGTTTAATTAGGTTTTTGAAGTCCTATATATATGTAATCTTTATGGAACGAAAATACACTTCTCCTCTCTTATTTTTCAGCCTTTAAAAAACTCTAGATTAGTTTAGATTAGCTTTTAGATATTGCTTTGAAGATTATAGCTTTTGGATTCAAGATTTAATTCAAGTTCTTCATTCTTTCTTTCGTCTTCGATTTGTAAGTTTAATTTGTGCTCTTAGATTGGTTTTACTTGCTTTCTTTTATTGCTTTGATTTGTTGAAATTAGTTTTCTAGATTAAGATTTAATTACTTTCTATTTATTTACCTAGGTTTAGATATGTTTGCTTTAATTTACCTTAGATTCATGTTAAGATTTATTTACTCTAGCTTAGATTTATTTGATTTTCTTATTGCTTTTTCTTTCAATTCATGCCTAGGTAAAGTTATTGTTTTTCTCTTAGTTTAATTTTTTCTCCCGTGTGACAGACGGGAATTATTTCTACTTGCTTTAGTTTCTTTTTAAGTCTAGTTTAATTTACTTGCTTTA
>CM038119.1:9359170-9415968 GCA_001642375.2 Mentha longifolia
AGTTCATAATTTAAATGATATGACAGATGTAGTTGGTGTATTTATTTACATTTTTACTTACAATATACAATACGCATGACTATACTATAACATAAAATTATATGTGAATATGCATGATAGTAAATTACGCATCATTATATTTATAATTAATGAATAAAGTATTTTCTCACTCTCTCATACTGAGATTTATTTTTTCATAAACCCTTTCCAAATCGATAATAATTGGCAGGTTTCTTTTAATTTCTCTTTTTATTTTTATTTTTAAACAAGGAATCTTTTATTTTCAAATAGAGTAAATCAACATCGTATGGCATATTCTACATATATATTAATGGCAAAAACTTGGGTGAGGCCGGCCTCATAGTGTGGTCGGGCCAAAGTGTCAATCTTTATGCAGAAAAGTGTTAATCTACATAAATAAAAGTATCAATCTTTAATCTAATTATTTAACGAATAAAAGTGCAAATTTTAAAAAGTGTCAATCTTTATGCAGAAAAATGTTAATCTACATGAATAAAAGTGTCAATCTTTTTGAAGTCACTCACCGTACGGCCGGGCTGACCCAAGTGTGCCCCTATATTAATAGAGGATCGACAAGCATACCCAATATTTTTAAAATGAACAATAATAATAATAATAATAATAATAATAATAATAATAATAATAATAATAATAATAATAATAATAATAATAATAATAATACATCATTAACAAAAATGGTTGATTGTTGATTAGCTCAAAGTGATTTTGAATGAGTGGGTGAATGAGGTGAAACGTGTCCATTACTATATAGAGATGAAAGTTTAGATGCATAACGACACCAAGCTTTACTAAAGCTGTCAATTCGTGTCTATCGAGTTATTATCGTGTCGACCTGATAACGATCTGAACCTGTTAAGCCCAAACCTGAATACAACATGTTAAAGATTCTTAAACCTGAATACGAACACGACCTAGATTAGTCAAACTTGAACACGACTCGAACTCGACAAGAACACGATTTATTTCGTGTCAACACGAACACGATAGTGACACGATACTAACCTGATAAGACCTAACACGACACTAACCTGATAAATGTGATACAATAACAAATATTTAATGCTTAATATTTCATAATTTCATGATACTCATATTAATAAAAACGAATAGAATAAATAAATGAATATTTATATTAGCAGGTTACCTGAATCCGACACGAAATTTTCAGGTCCTTATTGGGTCGACCTAATAGTGCCCAATAAGCCTCAACCCAAACCCATTAATTTCGTGTCGTGTTCGTGTCGAGTTATCGAGTCGTGTCGAAAATTGACAGCCCTAAGTTTTAGGTGGCAATTTGTTGTTTCCATGCACTCTATTCAAGAAAAATATTTCATAATATAATTATCAATATATATATATATATATAATACGATTACGAATCATCATCCTACGTGGAATAATCTTAATTTTTTATGAATATTTTTCTAAATTCTCATAATTTTGACATAATATTTATTAATTCTATTTAATTTCACCTATCCCGAGTCGATTATTTATGAAACTTCATCAATAAAGAACCCTTATAAAATGAGATCTCATATTCAAAATTTATTATTTCTCTCCAATTTAAGTTTAAGAGAGGAAAATTTAAATTCAATTTTCTACCAGTACTGTTTTTATAAGAAACATTGTAACACCCTAAATGTCTATTTTGAAAATGCCACTCTCTTCATGAACAAAACAATGCGGAAGTCTATTACTACCTTCATCCCATATAGTTAGTCCACTTTGCTTTATTGACTTTTCCGGCATGCGTTTTCACCGAAACCTAGTACGAGTTTTAAAATATAATTTTGTAGTATCATTTTTTTTACGGGATACTATGAGTGTCATAGTATCCCATAAAAAAAAACGATACTTCAAAATTATGTTTTAAAACCCGTACTAGGTTTCGGTGGAAATGTGTGCCGAAAAAGTCAATAAACAAAGTGGACTAACTATATGGGATGGAGGTAGTATTTATTTTTTTTTAAAAGAAAAATAGAAAATGAAACAAAGAAAGAAATTTATAATAATAATTTCTTTTATGAAAACACTATGCTTGACTATAACAAAATAAACGACATCATTTTGTAACCATAATTTTTTAATAATTAAACAAAAAGGTAGCTTATGTCCAAAATATTTGCATTATGCCAAAACCGATCTCAAGCAATTAATAAAATTAATAATAAGAGTTGAAACAGGAAGGAAATGACCTCAAAAGACTAATCCTAACTTTTAGACATACTCATAAACATACGTGCTAATAATTTCAGATTTAACAAATAAAATAAAGTAACATTTTTTAAACAACAAAGGCGAGCTTAAAATAAAACGAAATATCAAAAGTGTTCACCAACATAAACATGAATAAAAATCCTAACACCCTCGCTTCCACAACGCAGCTCCAACTCCTCTTACCGACCTGAAAATATTTGAAAACGTGGGGTGAGTACACAAAAATTGCACTTAGTGGTTAGGGAAGTGGATCTTTCATCTTTTGTCCAAACATGTAATTACTGCAGGAAAGTGACACATAACTTCTATCCACAGAAGACTCTAGGCGTCAAGGCTGATATAGAACATTCATTCATCATTCTTAGTTTAGATACACAAGACTCTAGGCGTCAAGGCTATCATAAACAGTCAACTGTGCACAGGACTAGGCATATAGCTATATGCAAACATTCATTCATTCTCATCACATGTATCACAATCCAAATCAATAAAACATGTTGGACATAAAACATTCATAAAACATTTATAAAACATTTATAAATCATTCTTCTTTCTCAAATCTACATTGCATGCATTTCCAAAACCATTTACTTGAAAAGAGTTTACCCACATTTGTACGCACCGTAAAAACCATTTGCTTGGAAAGAATTTACCCACCTCGAAGTAGAGCTCAAATAACACGGGAATAAAGTCTCGATCAATGATCCTAATCGTCCGCACCTATTCACGTATAATATACTACAATAAGTAAAATAATTTAATATATCCTCTAAATCTAAATGTACAGAACTGTATTAAGAGACCTAAACTCAAACTGGTTGAAGCTCTACTGATCATAAGAATTAAAATTCCAAAGTCGGCTATCATTTTAAATGTATATATATATACACGCCCGTAGTTTCCTTCCATTTATCTATTTAATCTGCCGAAATCCTCCCTGTATTAACAAAGCTTAGGAAAAAAAATAATGCTTAAGTTCTTAGTACTCATAAAAGAAAAATACTGTGTATTAGCTAAAAGTCTACTCTAACCAATTCACAACCACACCTCTTAATGAACTAAACTTTTATAAGTCTTTGCTAATCAACCAATCTTAAACATAGTTATACGTGTAAGTATCTTTGAAACCTAGCCAAGCAAAACCATCTCTGCACCTTTTATTACATAAGAAGCGAAGTCAAAGGCAACTACTCCATTCTCTTTTCTTAAGGCTTGACGAAAAAGTAAACTAAGTTTAGGAATCAATTATATCAAACTTCATTGCCAACTTCTGTATTTCTCCATTCTCGCTCACTCTAGTACAAACGCACAACACGCACCTACTGTTCATACTTTTATTTTTCATACAAACATTTTACATACACCTAGAAGGCATGTTAATTACACAAGAAAATTATCTTATCAAAACTTGGCATCTTAACCAGCCTAACCTCGAAATTTTTCCATCATCCTTAACTCTTATTCGATTAGAAAAACATGGTGTAAGAACCAAAGTGAAAGATACTCTATGTGGAAGATGAGAAAGGAAATGTTCTTTGCAAAAAAAAAAAAAAAAAAAACCGCAGCTGCGAAACATGGTGAATACCGTTAGTCTTTTGGGTTAGGAATCGAGTTCGTTGCTGCACGAAATCTCTCAAAACTGGTATTCTCGTTCAAACCAACTCTTGAGCGTAGAAGAAAGTTAACGCCGTTCCAGCATTTGAGAACTTCTTGAGAGAAAAGAATATGAAGTTGAAGAGAGACTTCTTTTGAATCTCGTAGGAATGATTTTACTTTTCGATCGAAGGCTGAAAATATAATTGGAGTAGGGTTTGAATGGGTTTAGGAGAGGAGATCGTGATATATCTTGTACGCTAAAAAGTCGGACTTCTCGTTGACAGCAGTGCCCCGTGTATTCAAATGGGATTATGTTACATTTTTTTGGATTTTAAAAAGTCAGTAGATTCAGAAAATTCGTAGACTCACTTTTTTTTTTATTGATTTACATGGATTTTCATAAACTTGATTGACATGATTATGGACTACACTTTTTTTTATTAATTTATATAAATTTTCATAGACTCTAGCAATCGAACTATTGATGCAAATATACATGGAACACACTTATATATAAAAAAAAGTTATCCAAATTGTATAAAAAAAAATACAAAAAATATTAGTTCCAAAAACAGACACATTACTATTCACATTATTATTCTCATATTCATCCATCATCTTCATTTCCGTCACCGTTTTACCTCGGCCTCATTTTCCACATAGCATTAGCAATAGTGATAATATGTCAAAATAGCAATTTCTCTTAATAACAAAAAAATTGTATCCACAAACTTTAAAAAATATAAATTATAACCATTTTTAATATAGTAATAAGACAAAATTGCCATAATAAAATATTAATAAAAAATATAAAACGAAAAAAATGAAAAGAAAAGAAAAAAAACCTACACCGACTCATGCGGTCACGCCCCCATCCTACCCCCACTCTCTCTTCTTTCCTTCTTCCTGGCACAGCTATGTTACAGTGTTTTTTTCTCTCTCTCTCTCTTTTTTCCCCTCATTCTCGTACCTCCATCGGCCTCCCCACCCCAACCCTCTATTCTCTCTATGTAATTCTCTCTCTCCCCTATTGTTTAATTTTAAACCAATTTTTCCGGCAACCTACACCCCAGCACCACCGCCTCTTCCAAATGTTTCTACTCGCTCAACGAGATGCACGGGATGCTTTACTTCTAACCCCACAAGAGTAGCAACCATACACAAAATAGAAGAAATAGAAAGAGTATATACAACAACAAATTAATAGCTCCAACCGATCCATATACAAAATCCAAAATAAAAGGCAGCAAAAGATTTGTAAGAAGAACACAAGGTCTTTTTTCTTCTGGGGAGAGTTATTTGAGAGAATACTTTAAAATCTCTGCTTGTTCCAACGGATTTCGGAGAGTAAAATTTATGTGTATTTTTGAAAGAGAATCACTACTACAAAAATTCACATACATAACACTTGATACATAACGGTTTTAAAAAGAAACCGTTATGTATGTGCGTGTGTTGGCCATAGATAAGGGTTTTTAAAAAAACCGTTATCTATGTGTGTGTATCCAAGAGTAAAGATAACAGTCATTAGTAAACCGCTATGTATTTATATACCTTAACATAACGGTTTCAAGCGAAGTGTTATGTTTGAGCGTTATTTTGAAGTAATTAAAAATATTTTTTTTTAGCCAAAGGGTAATTCAAATTACAACTCCATAGATTTATGCTTCGTTTCTTCTCTGCCTCACCTTCAATTTCTCTCTTTCTCGTCGGTGTTTTTCCCGTCCTCCTTCTCCGTCTCTATGCATCTTGCCACGCAATACCCTCGCCTCCCTGATTCTCTCTCTTGCCCATAATTACACCGGCTCGTCTCTACAACTGGCCTTCTCCAGTCCTCTAGGGTTTGTTGTTGCCATCGCTGTTGAGATTCGACTCATCATCTCTTTGTCTCGGCATAGTAAAGCCGGAAAAAACCTGCAGCTCGACGGAAGAAGCTCCGAGTATCTTCTCCATGTCACTCGGCTTGTCTCTCTCCAATTCCCTCCAATTGAATTCTATGATAGGTGTTACAGCAACAAAACAAAGGCATCAGGTGATTAAAGGTACGATTTCTGACCTTTAATTTCATTTCTTGCTTGTTAGTTTTATTATGATATGGTTTATTTTGATGTTTATTGTGGTTTGATTTAGTTTTTAATTCACATAAGTCGTGATTTTTGTTTCATTCTTTATTCAGGAAGAAGATTAGGGATATTCGTAATTTCATATGTTTTGAAGAAGCATATCTATAAATATTTCTAATATATTGTTATCTTTACAGGGCATAAGACAAAGGTTTTCTCCTTTATCTTCTTGTTCAATTTTGTCTTATTTTTTTTTTTTTTTTTTTTTTTTTTTTTTTTTGGTAAATAAGTGTATTTTATTCACCTTTTGAAAAATATATACAGCACCATCCCAAAAAACTACATAATCACCATGCAAAATTCAACTACACTACCCATGCATACCCAATATTCTGCCTATCTTCTTGTTCCGAAATCCACATGAAGCCATCAATATCTTTCCTTGGTGAATAATCTCCTCAACACGCTTGCATTCCCCCTTCATCCTTCGTCCATTTCTCTCCTTCCATATCAAATAAATCGCAACTGCAATCACACTTCTGTACATGGTTTGTTTCCCACTCTTGCTTCCACATTGCTGCAGCAGATAATTCGTTTCTAAATCCCAACACTGCCTTCTTCTACCAATCCCACACCATCTAGTAAGCTGCTCCCATAACTCGCCCGAATAGTTACAATCAAAGAACAGATGTTCCAGCTTCTCTTCCTCTTGCCCACACAGACAACATTCATTATTAACCACAATCCCAATCTTACTCAGATACTCACAAGTCGCTAGTCCTCTGTGCAGTACAAGCCAACTGATGAAAACAAATTTTGCAGGTGCTGCATTATGGGATAACATCTTGCTCCATCCAACCTGTGTCCTTTCACCAAGTATAGATAAATACATCTTCTTAATAGGCATCGTATCTATCCCAGCATCATCAAACTCCAAGTATCTTCGAGCTTCCATAATCTTTCTGATCATCCAACAACATTGTGTTGGGATAGTCATGGTCTGAAAATCCCTATTCTTTATATAAATCCATGAATCCACTTGATCCAAATAGCATCTTTCTCTTTGAACAGTTTCCAGCAAAGTTTACATAGTGCAGCCTTGTTCCAAATACTCAAGTTCACAATACCTAGTCCACCTGAAGCTTTTGGTAGGCAGATCTTCTCCCATGCAACAAGAGCACGTTTAGAGACCGCAGATTTACCTGTCCATAAGAAGGTTCTACATGCTGTTTGAATCAGCTTCAAGACCTTCTGAGGAAGGAGGAATATCTGGCTCCAATAAACTTGAACCCCAAATAATACTGACTTTATCAATTGCACTCTCCCAGCATAAGATAACAACTTAGAGGCCCAACAATCTATTCTACTAACTATCTGCTGAATCAATGGCTTACACTACATGACTGTCATCTTTTAAGAGGAAAGTGGAACCCCCAAATACTTGAAAGGTAACTGACCTTGACTCATTCCGGTATTCTGCAGTATTTCCACTTTCACTTCCTCTTTTACTCCACCAAAATATAAACAGTTTTTCTGTGAATTCATCTTCAAACCAGAGACTCTAGAGAATCTCCCAAAAACCTCCATCAACTGCTGAACGGATACAACATCTCCTTTGGTGAAAATCAGAAGATCATCAGCAAAACATAGGTGAATTAGGTTAAACCTTTTACATCTAGGATGGAAATGGAACAACCTATTCTTCCTCAGCTCCAGAAAGTTTCTATGCAAATATTCCATACACAGCACAAACAAATAGGGTGAAATGGGATCACCTTGCCTCAAACCTCTTCTTACTGTAAATGGTACAGTGAGCTCCCCATTGACATTAATGGTATAAGAAACTGTAGATACACACTCCATTACCAACATAACAAATCTGTATGGAAACCCCATCCCCAACATCAAATATTTCAAAAATGGCCACTCCACAGAATCATATGCTTTTTGCAAATCAATCTTGATCATGCATCTAGGTGAAATGGCTTTTCTTTGATATCCTTTTATAAGTTCATGTCCCAAGATGATATTATCAAAGATTAATCTTCCCTTCACAAAAGCTGCTTGTGATTTACCAATCAGTCCATCCAAAACTTCCATCAATCTGTTAGCTAGAATTTTTGATATTATCTTATACAAGATGGAGCAGCAAGCAATAGGTCTAAATTCCTTTGCAATTGAAGCATTTTCACATTTTGGAAACAAGGAAATGAGAGCAATATTCACCTCTCTAGGTATGAAACCTGATCTGAAGAACTGCTGTATAGCTTCAGTAACTTCATCTCCAATAATATTCCAAGATTTCTTGAAGAAATATGCATTATATCCATCTATACCTGGTGCCTTGTTTGAGTCCATTTGGAACAAAGATTTTTTCACCTCTTCCTCTGAACATTGCCTACATAACAAAAGCTTTCCTGCAGTATCAAGCCGTGGTCCCAAGTCAATCACTCTCTGATCCACCATAGGAAGTTCAGTTGCTGCACTTCCCATTAGGTTAATGTAGAAAGCTCGAAGTTCCTCTTTCATTTGGTCTTGAGTCATACATCTGGATCCATCCTCCCTATATAAAACTCTAATAGAGTTGATGTTTTGCCTGGCCTTTACATAGGAGTGAAAAAACTTTGTATTTGCATCACCTAGTTTCAACCAGTCAATTCTAGACTTTTGCTTCCAGATATTCTCTTCAATCCCACTCCATTTCTCCAGTTCCTGCATAGCCTGTTGTTCCTCCCTTATCAAAACCTCATTATTTCCATCAGATAATAATAGCTGCTGCACCTCTTGTAGTTTTGACCTATACAATGCCACCTTCTCAGTAGTTCTCTAGAACTCATTGGTATTCAGCTCTTTGAAGTGAGGTTTCATGGCCTTACATTTGTACCAAATGTTCAATAATTTATTCTCATGTTTTCGTGATCTCCATACTTCCCTAACAATTCTCACAAACTCGTGGTGATCAGCTAAAACATTGAAGAACCGAAAAGGTGCTGATGTACCTCTATTCAGCTGAGCAAAGTCTAGAACTTGTGGAGTGTGATCAGAAATTCCTTTCACCATCCTCTCAACAATAACATGTGGATATTCAAGAAACCAAGTTGCATTTGCCACACATCTATCTATATTAGATTGAATTCTATCTTCCCCTACTTGGTTATTACACCATGTAAATAAACTCCCCACAACCCTAACTTCTGATAACATATTATCTTGTATGCACTCAGAAAATTCTTTTGTTTCATTCTCATTCACAGCTTGCCCTTGATCCCTATCAGCTTCCAATAAAACTGAATTAAAATCCCCTCCTATCAGCATTGGAGAGGTTACATTATCACAACATTCAGTAATATACTGCCATAAACTTCTTCTTCTCTCCATAGTGTTCATGGCATACACAGCTACTAGATGAAAACTCTTTCCTGTCTGCAGATTCATCACCTGACAAAATAATCCCTGTTCATGTTCACTAATAGCTTGAATACCCACCTCCTTGGGATTCCAACACACCCAAATCCTCCCATTTGCTGCTGATTGGTAATTATGCAACCAGTTCCACCCCTTACATATCTTATTTCTCACTGCCTCCAACTTACCACTCTTCACCCTAGTTTCAAGTACTACTGCAATACTTATTCTTACTTTTTTCAAAAAGAGACGTATCTCTTTTTGTTTGAAGGGCTTATTACAGCCCCTCACATTCCACAACATCAGCTTCATGTTTTAGGGAAGGGAAAAAGGTCCCCGCCCTGTGTGTCTTGTCCTTGATCACTCTCTTGAATTCTTTGAAACCCATTGGTAGTTGGAATGCGCAGATGCCCAACCTGAATGGTGGGAGAAGCTACTTTCTTAGGCTGAGTCCATCCCTCATCTACTCTCTCTTTCTGTTTTTCCTTCCCATCCATCACCACTTCAGATAAGCTAGGTCCCTTCTTCACCCACTGCTTATGGTTTCCTGATATTATCTTCTTCTCCACCTTCCCATTGCAGATATGTCCAATTTTTTGACATTGTTGACAGTAAGGTGGCACTCATTCATAGTATACTTTCTGATCAACCACAGCGCCATTATCACCTTCAATCTTCACACTATACTGCAGTGGTTTTGTCACATCCACTTCGACCAGTAGTCTAGCATATGAAATTCTTTTCTGCTGGGTGGTACATTCATCTGCACAAAGAGGATTTCCAAGAACACTTCCTATTCTACTTAGAGAATCCTCACTCCAACAGTTCAAGGGCAAGTTAGGTAACTGAATCCATAATGGAATGACACGCAGAATTTCTTTCTCAAAGTTAAAGTTCACCACCCATTCCTTAACTATCACTGGCCTATTAGCCATTGTATGAGGCCCCTCCAATAGCATCTTATCCCTATCCTCCAGACTCGCAAATCTAATGATAAAATAATCATCATTGTGGTAATAAATATCAAAGTTCCCATCAACAAGGCATTGCTTCTTCAAGAACCACGATAAGTAAGAAATGGTTGGTGAATCACCTATTACATACAGTATCACAGCTTTCTTCCATTTCAGCGATTCCTTCTCCAAATCAGTTTTATCCAAACACGCAGTTGGTATACCTTGCTTGATTATCGGCGCCACGTACCCCAATTTCATCCCCTTCTGCCGCATCGCTGGTACAGCTTGAGACTCCGAGCTTTGACACTGATCTTCTCATCATCGTCTTGCTCCTTGGCCTCCTTATCACACTGACTCACAGCTGGAATTTCCACAATTTCCTCCGGTAGGGTTACTGTTTCAGTGCATACCACTCCAGTCGAACACTCACCGATTTCAATAATTCCACTATCATGCTCTTGCTGAGCTAAGATAGTAATCTTCTTCGGTCGCCCTTTACCTCTTCCTCCTCCCTTCGCCATTGATCGACGGTCGGCGCACGTTAACGAGATCTGACTAACTTGCGCCGGTTATTGTTTTTCCCCCCGAGTTTAGAGTTTAATTTTTTGTCTTATTTCACTCATTCACTAGTTGATATTTTTTGTTTAACTTTCCTGGTGGTGGAAAATGCTTTGCTAGATTAGTCCTTCGAGTATAATCGTATATAGTTTGATATAATGCTCAGATGCTTCGACTTCAGTTGGAAGATTATCAAATAATTTATTACATTCATAGACTAGCTCTTTAGTCCACTTTGTCTATATCAACTTATCAAAACTTTTTCATTTAGTCATACTTCATGTTTCTTTCCTTACTTTATATGTTGTGTATGTGATTGGTTATTGTTCTGTAGTTTCAGGTCATGATTAGAGTAGATCTTGAATAATGCCTATTATATCTTGAATGACCAATTCTGATGCTGGTTTTACAACAATTGGTGAGTAGGGAAGGATCTCATCAGCTGGTTGATCCGGTAGTTTTATAGGCCTTTAGTGGTTACTAAGAAATTGTTGGAGATAAATAAATTTCCACTGTAAATATTTCCTTTTATATTTCAGGAAGGAATGAGTATTTAATGGGATTATAGAGAAAATAAATTTCCACCGTAAATACTGGAAACATGTTAAGGTACGAAAAATTCTTTTAATGCACAAATTGGGTGCACATATTAGGTTGTTTTTTAGTCTGCTATTCATGTAAGTTTTATTTACCTCTCTTCTATCTCCCCTTATTCTCTTTGAAAGCACAAGTAAGTGATCATTTGCCATTCAGTCCTTGAAACTACAACATGGTTAAGATGATATGTTAGTTGATGATGATATCTTAATTAATATCCATGATACAGTTGGATATGCATAAGGATGCTTCATCAGGTAAACCTTTTGTTATAATATGCTTATTGCTTTGTTTGTTTATGACACGAAATTGGAAAAACTATAAAAATATCAAATCTGTGTCTTGTTTTAGCATTTTTTGAATGGATGAGAAATTTGAGTTCACTTTTAGTGATACTCGGTTGAGGTATCATTAGAAGGTATCATTTACAAGTTGAGAAATCCTTTAATCAGAAACAAAACCATAGACATAGATAGGACATTATTAATCTCTAAATTAATTAAGGACCTACATTACTCCCCCTCCCCGTACTCTTTATTATAGATTGTTCCTTTGTACTTCTCTGTAACGTTCTATATTATTCTTATATTTTTCTTTTTTCCTTCTTGTGGTTTGATTTCTTGTTTCCTTTTAAGAGAGTGTGTACGAGAAAGAGAAACTGGTTTAGCATGTCACTGAATGTATTCCACTCAAGTGTACTTAAAAGTCTTAAAGCCTAAATTCAGTATCTCTGTTGATGTTTCTAATAAGGTGCAGCTGGTGGTGCTGAAGCTAGGCCATTCATTACATACCATAACTCTCTTAGGTAAGATCTGTATCTGCGAATTGCAACTGAGCTATATTTGAAGAGAATGCTGGTGAGGTTTGTTTTTCTTTAACTTTTATGTCTGAAATCTCCTTGGTTGTGCAAAGATGATTTGCCTGTGTAGCTTTCTTGTGGAGTAGCATATCTCTATCTATGATTCTTATGTATTTCCTAGATTTTCTTTCATCCATTTCTCCTACTTAGCATTAGAAAGGTTTCGAACAGAGTAAAGTTATTTTATTGCATTAATTGAGGAGGATAAACATATGTATTACTTCCTTCTTTGGAAACAATTTTTTCAGCTATATTTTTTCTTTTCTGATACTAATCCCTAGAGGCTGAAGTGTGTTAATTTAGTAGGTTCGCCTTTTTATGCTAGTATATAGTAGTATATGTTTATTGGAAGAATATGTATGGCCTAGATAGGTTGGTTGTATGCACTGTGCATTGCTTTTTTTTGGGTGTCTTCACAACTTCTTGATTTGATGCAATTAATTACTTGCTTATTGATTTAAAGATTTGGTTCTTCATATTTAGGTTGATGAATTTCTTGTCAACAAGTTGCCATTATTGAAGAGATGGAAGAAGAAGCTACATTTAGTTGGAGTATAAATTTCCTCCGGTGATTATTTTTAATTTAGTGTTAGATAAGCTCAAATCATTTATATGTATTACCACTGTTAAACTTTGTAATATATTGACTATTTTGATTAATGCAAGTTAATATTTTCTCAAATTTTAATTTTAGTGTTTATTTTTTTGGAATTGATAGCAGTTAATTAACAGAAGTAAAAAAAAATACAAAAACCAGCAAAAATAATATTAATTATAGCCATAAGTATACATAATGGTCACTAAATAAAACCGTTATCTATACCTACAAATACATAACGGTTCTAAAATACATAAATAACAGTTAAAAACCGCTATGTATAAAGGTATATACATAACAGTTTATAACCGTTATCTATGATAGGTAGTATTTATAACACCACTATATATAACGGTTTTTTTGGCACATAAATAACGGTTTTTAGCCGTTATCAATGTGCGTTTTTCTAGTAGTGAATCAAAGAAAGTCCATGGACTATTAAAATACATAAACTGTTGAATACCTAAAGATTTTTTAAGATTTTTTAAAACTCTTGTTGAATACCTCAGGATTTTTAAAGACTTTTGAAAATCCGAAATGAATACCCCCAGATTTTTAAAGACTTTTGAAAATCTGAAATGAATACCCCCAAACTTTAAAAGTCTAAAAAAATCCTAGAGATTCTACAACCAATACACCCTGCGGCCGGGAATTTGATTAAATCAAATCCTAAGTTTTTTTAAGTCAAGATTATTAGTCGAATATGGGCTGAAATCCAAGACTCCCAAATCGATCCATGATCTTAAACTCGAGGTGTTAAATTCCTTTGCAAAATATAAATGATTCTATGTACAGTACTACTCAAAGCCCAAGTCTAAAATTGAAAGGTTTTTCTTTAATAATAATAATAATAATAATAAGGGTTAATTACCAAAAAAACCCTAAACTATTCGTCTTTTATCAAAAATACTCCGAACTATTGAAAATAACCAATTAAATCCTAAACTATCAATTCATTATCAAATCTATCCTATGCGTAATTTTCCGGCGACCGGAACTGTAATTTCACCAAGATTAATCAAATCAATGATCACAAACGGTTCTCGTGATGCAGAAGATATCCCATCGAAGTCATGGCCGCCGCTTCGAGTTCGAATTTGCAGGCCACTCTCCTTGGTGCTGTGAATGAGAGGGGGGGTTTGGGACTCGTGTTGTGGAGTGATGATTATGGAAGAGTTTGGAGTAGAATCTGATGCGAACCTCTAACTATGGATGGAAGATTGCAAGATGGATGAATAAGAAGTGTTAAGGGATGTGTGAACGTTGTTGGAAATGGAAGGGAGTTGCAGCAAATGGTGAGACCCAAGAACATCAGCCAGTGGCTCTTGCCTCTTGCGGATTCTGATAGCTATTGGGAGATCTTTAGGGATGTATTGGGGAAAGTTGTGACTCCAGAAATGAAAAGGGACTGCCATTAATGGCGAAGATGATGGATTGTTGCCGGTCGCCGGAAAATAACAACATAGGGTAGATGTGATAATGAATTAATAGTTTAGGATTTAATTGGTTATTTTTAATAGTTCGGAGTATTTTTGATAAAATATAAATAGTTTGGGGTTTTTTTGGTAATTAACCCTAATAATAATAAGCATGGTTAAAAGTGGGGTGTTACAAACATTGTATTGAAACTCTATATATATATATCATTTCTAATTCAATTTAGTGCTATTTTTTCGACTGGATCATAGCCATACTATAATCTTAAAGTAAGAAATCATACTATTATTATTATAATTATTATTATTATTACTTTTAATTTTCATTTATTTTCAAATAAATATATCAATTAAACTTTACTTAAAATTTTTGACATAAAGTGATTATTATTGAAAAATGTTCATCCTGAATCTATTACACATATCACGGATGCATTAACATAAAAAATTGAATGTGTTCGATTACTCAAGACACTACAACAAAAAAGACCTTTAACAACGGAAATCATCCATGATCGTTTATTATATCTAGGCGTTGTCATAGCCACTGTTGTCATAAATAGGTGTTCATAGACAATGGTAATTCACCGTTATTGAAGATAGCTTCGACAACGGGTATATGCACATAAACAATGGTATGTTACCGTTGTTGTATATCTCTTCATCAACGGTGTTCTTCCATAGACAACAATATGATACCGTTGTTGTTTACTTGAACAACAACGGTTTTAAATCATTTTTACATTTTAATATTTGTTTGTCAAAATGGTTTTTTCTATATGAAAAAAATTTAATTACACATCAAATAAATCTAAAAAAATACTAAATCACTAGATTAATAAAACACAATGATTTACATTACCACACCTTAACTTCTGAAATCACTGAACTTGACAACACTTCTCAAATTCAAATACAAGCAATTTTTCACATAACCTCATTTCTCCAATAAAAAGTTTATCAAACAACAAAGAGAGTGAAGATAAAATTCAAACTTATCTAGTTCATCAATCAATTGTCAGCAAACCACATACCAAGAATTCTCCCAATTTAAATGCAGATTTCAGAATTTCAACTCTAGCTCTCATAATTCTTCAACTATTAAACATAAATAACAACAATAAATGAAAGAGAAAACATACTTAGAGCTTTAAGAAGAACTAGGACGATTGAAATTGAAAAATTGGGGACCCAGGGGAACAGCGGCTTGCATTCAGAAACGACGGCGAGATTTGGCAGGGGGATGGGCGGCGCTGATGCTGCTTTTAGCAAAAGACAACGATGACAGCGCGGTTGTGTTCGGGGCAGACGGCGGGTAAAGCTTACGGGAGACGACATCGGTAAGGATTCTCACCCGAAATTGAGAATTGATGACAACGGCTGAAAATGAAGGAGAGTGCAACCCATGAGAGAGAGACCGACCATAGAAGAGACTCAAGAGAGAGAGAGTACGCAATAAGCTTTGAATTAGTTAAAACATTTCCTCACAATATACAAATCCCATAAATCCCCAATATCACAATTAAATTAGGAAGATATTACAAGGAGTGACCGAAAATATTACCTTGAGCGACACTACAAAGATATCCATGGAGAGAGAGAGAGAGAGCGATTTTGCGGTGCCCTAAAGGCTGAAGAAGAGAAACAGCAGTGTGGCGTCGCGCGGGAAAAGAGTTGGTGCGAGGGAAGTGAATTACGTTCCAATAAATAATTAGGGATGCTATTTTACTTATTTTTTATTTCTAAAGTTTTATTTGATTCTTTTTATTAGGTGTGAATTTTATTTAATTTTTTATTTACATTATATTTTGTGCAGGCATATGGAATTGAATTTAGGAATTTCATTTTGAATTTTTTAAGGAATTTAGGAATTTTATTAATTTAATTATATGTACACATAATTTGATTACACTAAAAAAAAATTGAAATAATAATTAGGGATGCTAGTTTACTTATTTTTTATTTCTAAAGTTTTATTTGATTCTTTTTTATTAGGTGAGGATTTTATTTAATTTTATATATACTTTATATTTTGTGCTGGAATATGGAATTGAATTTAGGAATTTTAAATTGATTTTTTTTAAAGAGTTTAGAAATATTTTATTAATTTAATTATGTGTACACATAATTTTATTACACTAAAAAAATAATCTAAGTACTGAAAATATACAACAAAACTACGACAACGGTTACTAATGCTGATGTAGAATGAAATTTTAACAACACGAGAAAGACAACGGTGAAAAAACGATGTCTAAATTAACTTTGTATGATTCAACAACACCATAAAGACAATGGTATGAAACATCATTGTCTATATGATACAACAACATATATACAACAACATCATCGGAAACCGTTGTCTATGACCGCTTCTTTCACCCATAGACAACGGTTTTAAAATCAACAATGGTTTTTCACCAAAACCGTTGTCTATTAGGCGTTGTTGTTTTCATTTTTTGTTGTAGTAGAAATGCTACCCTCGTTAATCTTTTTTTTTTTTTTATTGTGAATGGTGATGATTTGATTTTCAAAACTTGTGAAATTAAACGAGAAATATCATCTTTTATTAACTTATTTTTTTAATATAATTCAACCCTGATATTTTTTTCTAATGAATTGTTGAAATTTTATATTTTTGTAGTAAAAATCATATTTTTTTATATTGTACTGAAAAATATAGTATAACACTGAAAATGGGAAGAAAAATCTGCCCAAAAATACGTTAAAAAATGTGAATTCACTAACTTAGTACGAAAACAGGGACCCAGACATGTGGGTCGTCGTTTTGGTGCCAATTTAACTCATGAAGACGGCGATTTGGAAATGGTTTTCGCCGTTTTGGTGACCCAAATCGGCAACTTACATGCTTGGGTCGCTGTTTTTGTGCTGCACTGCACAGTCTCACAGTTTTTGCTCGTTCTCTCTCGTCCGGACTACGAATCTTGATTAGACTTTTGAGGGCTTCATATCAAACCGATATGGAATCATTCAAATTGTTAGATAATTTCTCCTTTTCCTAAAAGATCAATTAAACTAATTAAGGAGCGTAATATTCAACAAAATTGGAATGTTAGCACATCAAGCCTAATTTAAGAAGGAAAAACTCTATAAAAATGCATCAAGTACTCGTTTTTCTCAACTTTCAACTTCATTCTTTATCTTCTTCAATATTCAATCATAACTTTTAGTCTCAAGTCCTCTTTTCATGTTAAAATCTAAGCAAAACATACGAAACATACCAAAACGTAAAACTTACTCAAAACAATAAAACTAACTAAAATGACAATAAAACGACCCCAAATACGACATGAAATACAAGTGTGAAGTATAAAAATATCAAAAATTGAATGTTTATATCAGTCTTCTAAACATTTTTGTAGTCTTAAAATATGCAAATTTGCATTAGTTGTGGAAGATATTTCTTGAGAAATTAATTCAGCTTTAATTTCAGCCCTATTACCCTAATGTTTGATATGAGCAGGCAACATTCATTATATCAATAAAATACATTTTGAGTCTTTACATATAGTCCAATAAAATTAAATCCTTAAAAATATATATATCAAACTCGGTTCGATGGATTTATTGATGGGAAAAATGCAACTTTAGTTTTAGTTTTAGTTTTAGTTTTGTTTTAGTTTTACTGTTTTCTCTTTTTCCTTTTCTTTTACATTTTTATCTTTTCTTTTCTGTTATTAGATTTTAGTTTAATTCTAATGCTTTATTTTTAGGTTAAGAGTTAAAAAGAATGCTCTAATGCCCACTGTGGAAATATTTAATGTGTCCATAGATGGAAATGTAAAATAAATAAAAAATAATAATTTAAATATATATCCAAAAAATAAATCCTACCAAAAAAAAAAACTAAACCTACTAAAAGAAACTCAACCCTAAATATAAAAAATTACCGACGTAACATTATCGCATCAACAGTGGGCATATTAAGTGTGTCCATTGTAGATAGAAGAGTGTTTCTATAAGAGTTAATTGTTTTACTTTCACTTTTTATAAATAATAGATTTTCAATTATTCACTTTAAAACTCCACTTCGTGTTTCATAAATGTTTTTAACTTTTACTTAATGACTGGCTAATTTTTTCAATATTAGGTCTTGTACGGAGTATTACTTTTAGCTTTAAATTTCAACTAATCTTTATTAGGGTTAATTATTTGATAATTCTTATAATATTTGGCTAAAACATAAAAAGAACAAGAAATGTGCCAATCCATGGAGTCGTAGTTTGTTAAAATTGTCATTTGCAATTTCCGGCCAACAGTCGTTCATTTTACGACTTATCTAAAATAAAAGAAAAAGAAATTAAAAGAAAAAAAATAGTCCAATTCCAATCCTTGGAGTAACCCTATGAATATGATACACCTCAGTTGTCTCAAGCAATGTTTTAAAAACCGGACCGGACCGTCCGGTTCGACCTGTCGGACTGAAAACCGGAGCTAGAGTCGGTCCGGTTGACACTAAAAACTGGTGGTCAGAAAAAACCGCTATTAAACCGCCTGAACCGGTCAAAACCAGGATGAACCGGAAGAAACCGCGAACGGGGCCAGTTATTAAAAATGCCAAAATTGCACCCTCCAGAAATTGAACCTGGGTCCTCCGGGTGTTGATCGTGAGGCTTGCCATCTGCGCTAGCCAAGTTAGTTATAATTATGGTATTATGTTTTAGTTATATATCATTTTAAATACTTTAAAATAATTTCCAAGTTCCAACTATGTTTCCAGAATTGCAATGTTTGCATTGCATTCATTAGTATCATAATTAATATATGTAACTTTTATAATGACACAACAATATTATAATTTATTGCATAATTTTTATTGAGAATAAATGAATGATATAAATTGAGAAAATTACAATTGGAAAATTTATATATTAGAAGATGTGATGCTCAAACTCCAATATTTTATTTATATTAACAAGTGGTTATAGACTTTAATTTATTAATTATGAATTATGAAATTAATATGTATATAATACGAATATATATATTTTTGTTATGGATTTTAATGTGTGTTCTTAAATTTTTATGAACATATACTATATAAATTATGAAATTCTTGATATACATATATATAATAGATATTATTATTATTATTATTATTATTATTATTATTAATATTATTAATTTATTTATTAAACGGTTCAACCATGCTCCGACCTGGTTGAACCGATCGAACCATGACCCAGAGGCCTCACCGGGTCGACTTCCGGTTCGGTTTTTAAACCAAGGCCCAAACCGAAACCCAATGATGTAACTATTAATTTTCTTAGAAATCAATGATGATATAATGTTGAATTAGTATGAAATTAAAATTAAAAAAAGTCCCCTATTTAAGGCAAATTTTCTGACTCTCGAATCTCGATTCAGATTTTCTATTACATTTTTATGTAATATTTACAATTTGATGTATCCAAAATATTTTCAAAGTCAACAAGTAAAAAATTTCATAAACAAAATGATTGATTTTAAAAGAATTATATACATGCGGCTATCATGTAATAAAATATGTTACAAACTTATACAAAAAATGCAATTAGTAATCGAGTTGCTCGAGTCCTGCCATTTAGATTGTTTATTTTTAACTTTGAAAATTTTGTAGTTTATATACAAAACTAACCAACTTTTGAGGGTTGCCATATTTCAAGGAATAAAGAAAAGAATGAAAGAAAAATATAACGAAAAAGTCAATGAATTCAAATCAGTTCCTGCACGGCCTCTACATATTGTATATATTTTTAAATTTTATGGTACGATGAATTCCCTCTTTAACTGTCACCTACGTTGCACGGGTGCGAGGGCGATACGATACGAGAGTGGGGATACGTATTTTCAAAAAATTATAGGGTGCGATTCGGCTAGGATACGTACATCTATTTATTTTTATTTTTATATTTATTATATAATGCCTATATTATACATAAAATTTAAATAAATTATAAACTAAATATATATAAAAATAACAAAACAGTGCAACTAAATATATAACGTACGTCTTTTGCTTCTATTTTCCCTTTTCTTTTAATAAACAATGTTCCCTTAAAAACTTAAGTTATAGCAAAAATAACTCAATTAACTCTAGATTCGCGAATCATCTTTATCGGATTCGTGTATCCGTTATTATTTATATTAAATTAAATAAGGGTACGCCACGTGGCGAATCGGGTATGAATCCGCTATGAATCGCACCCGCATGCGATACGGGTGCGAATCCGATACTGCAATTTGTTGTTTTTTTGAAGACTCTGTGCATCAGAGTCTGTCACATTTCTACCTTTATGAAATCTTAAACAAAACATAGACTAATCATTTGGTTTTTATTTTGCAAAAATCACCCCGTCTTTCTCCCAAATAATTCAACATTCATGACCTTTACCTTAGAATTCTTCTCTGTTACTCATAACCCCAACGCCTTATATAACCAATCATGATTAATCTCCATTAGCAACCGCAACTAGCAAGAAAAATAAAAAACAGAGCTTTTACGCACAAAAACAGAGATGTTATGTAATGAGTGAGTTACTACAGCCTTTCAAAGTTGAAGTATCAATCTGTTCGAACTTGAATCTGTACAGTGGCTATGTTTACTTCAATCCTTAAAATAAGCCACTTCCATTGCTTTTCTCGATGCAAGTGTGAAACATGAATTCGTTCCACACTCACTCAACTTCAGTTTGCTTGCTTGAACACCTCGTGATGTTAAGTATTGAATGAGATACAGCCTTTCAAAGTTAGTGTATGAAATCTGCCATGTTCTAGTTTTCAGAATTCATGTCCTTGAATGATAAATGTATTTCTCTCCACTCCTTTGAGATAAAAATATAGAATTAGACTATGTTGTAGCCTTGAGTCTTAGCTTCCCAGATTGATAATTCAGGCTTTGATCCAAGTTATAACAAGAGAGAAATATTTTTTTTACTAACCTATTGTAGCACTTCCTTCTTGCATGAATAGTTGCATTGATTGGCTTATACCTAATTTACTACTCAATTTCAAAGCCTCAAGTGAACATGTTTAGAAAGCTTATTTCCTTAGCTTTCTGATAGGGACTAAATCAGCTCCTTCCACGTCATAGTAATACGTGGTGTCACTAGTTGAGAATAAGCGAATGGGGAAGAGACACTTGTCCTTTGAATGAACGACAAGGCATAAGCCTTGAGCTTGAATAAAGCCTTCTATGAAAATACTTCCGAAAAGTCGCCAAAAGACTTGGTATCTAGCCTAGAGAGCTCTCCCGTCAGGGTCTAGCATCTGGCTCAAAGAGCTCTCCCTTCAGGATCTAGCAATTTCCTTGAAGATGCTAGCATCTGGCCGAGAGAGTATCTACCGTGAGGGAGCTACCATTTTCCCTCAGGACCTACCATCTCCATAAGGGATCTGCATCTCTGCTAGGGATCTGCATCTCCCATGAGGGATCTGCATCTCTGCTAGGGATGAGGGATCTGCATCTCCGCTGGGGAGCTGCATCTCCGCTAGGGATCTGCATCTCCATGACTCTCCATGAGGATCTGCATCTCTGCTAGGGATCTGCATCTCCGAGAAGCTAGCATCTACCTTAAAGATCTAGCATCTCTGAGAAGCTAGCATCTTCCCTAAGGATCTAGCTTCTTCCCAAGGATCTAGCTTCTTCCTTAAAGAGCTAGAATCTTCTCTAAAAATACTAGTATAATTAATATTACCTTTTACAACAAAGGAAATTCACAGAAATGCCACTACCTCTTCTACAACTATAAATATATGGCAACCACTACATTTTTGGTAACAATTCTCTCACTCTATACTTTACACTCAAGATTACGTGCTTCTAGCGCGAATCAACACACACTCACTCTAGAGGTTTCTCCTCCAAGAAACATCAACACTTTTCCAGTACTTGATACTGACTTGGGCGTCGGAGGTTCTTCCCGGAGGACCCCCACCCGCTCCTCCGGCTTTGTTTTGCAGGAATTCTTCAAGGTTCCCGGTGATGCGAGCTGGAATCGAAGACAATTCATCAAGATTTAGAGGATTCAATCCTCTTCCTCTCAATTCTTATGTTCATCTTAAGGATTCAATCATTCATGAACTCGATTTGTATTTTCTATTGTTGTTGATCTTCAATCCGGATCTAACAACTGGCGCCGTCTGTGGGAAAATCTGACTAAGGCGTCGATTTTCTCTTCGAAGCATACACGTTCTCTTTAGATCTATTATTTTTCTTTTTTGTTGAAGAACAAGCTTCTTTGAAAAAGAAAGATATTAACGAAACCTTTAGAATTTTGTTTATATTTCTGCAGATTTCGCAAGAATGTTAAGAGGAATGCTCACAATTTTTCCTAAAAATTTAGGAAAAATACCCAATCTTAGAGGAAGCTGCCCTCTCCAGGCATCTCTCCGATTTTCGGCAGCTCCAGCCGTGAGAAATACCCAAACCTTTTAATAAAGAAGAAAATGGAAATGAGGGAAATATATTGCGGAAAATTTTATTATAGCCGCTTCATAATCAACACCCTCCAGTCTTCTACTCCAATTCCGATATCATCGTCTCCAGATTAAGAACGGCCATTCCAGAATTTGAAAGAAATCAGAGTTTCTTCTTGCAAAAATCAGACTGTGTTCTCCTAAATTGGGATTTCGTGCCCTCGTCCCCACAAAAAATCCATTGTCACACTATTTAATCTATAATGTGTCACGAGTTTAGCTGACTTTCTGCTTGTTTCAATTGCAGAGAGGATAAAATCTTAGCTCCGTTTGAATAAGGCTCCTGAAGTGGAGAATGTAGCAGGCATACCCAGCAAGTGTTTGACAAAATACCTCAAAGAAGAGCACCATATTTGTGCTCGATGTACCCGTGCTGCATCACCCCTTATTGGAGCCTCTCAACCTCGTACTGCATATATAGCTCCACGCTTTGGTATAGGTCGATGTTGGAGTAGGAAATTGAAGGAGAAATGCTGTAGCCAATTTCGAATCTCCTACTTGTTAAAAATATTCACATGATACTGAGCTTAGCAATTGTTCGAAGAATGTCTAAGAGAAACATAGTTGCTTTGAGTTTTATAGTTTCTGTTTGCAGTAGGCGGATACAACTGATTGTTGGAATTCGCCTGATCGCTACGCCTGATGTTATTGCAGATTTTAGTCTAAATTTCGTTGAGCCACATCGTACAACGTGGATGCAGCGAGTGACATAGCTCTTGGATATTCTAAGAAATTTCCTTCTATTTGATTTAAGTTCATTTGTAAAACTAATATGAATCTTTGAATTGCAGATTCAAAGTGTACCTCATGGTTTCTATTCAAACTAACGTTGAAGGAAATTGTTGTCAAACTACAACAGAGAAACTAGTCATCCACAACGGGGGTAATGTTGTATTGCTTGTTTAAGCCACACTCCTACGCGCACCTGGAACTAATTCAATGATGCAGTAATAAGGGATCTCGATAGCAATTCGCCATTGCCCACCTTCCCAAAACCTGATGGGAGAAAATCTGAGCACTCTTCTTCCAAAGAGTGACTGTAACCTCTGTCGGTAGATGGAAGCGAACGTAACGTGCTGCTTGAACATGAGAATGAAGGAAAACGTGCTTACTAGCTCTTTCTAAAACTTGTACTCGAGCTCGGACTGAAGTTTTATTTGAAAAATATTATGCCAAATATTCTGGTGGATATGCAGCCGGAGTAAAATGCTATGATTGAGCAACATCAAGTTTGCTCAGTAGCTGTTCAAAGAAATGCCTGAAAGAATCTGAACCCTTTTTAGCTCTTGCCTTTGTCAGCAGAGAAGGGATTGCATCACCCTATTCTGTGAATTAAGCTAGTATGGGGTTTAGACCCTCGCTGGGCTGCTATCTCCCTCACTTCACTCCCGAAGGCTGAAGGGATTGCATCACCCTATTCTGTGAATTAAGCTAGTATGGGGTTTAGACCCTCGCTGGGCTGCTATCTCCCTCACTTCACTCCCGAAGGCTGAGCTTTCTAATTCCCTTTAAAATTAGTACATCCTAATTCTAGGTTTGTGCTTTGTTTCCCTAGTGCTACTGCTTGCTCTCTTGTGTGCAGGCATTGCCACACACTTTGAAGCGCATCTGAAGTTCGTCGGTGCAACAGCCCGTAGTTTAATCAGACTATGGAATTCGTTGGCAGAGTCCAAACATATCGGCGACCTTAGCTTCGGCGCTGGTCACGCCTAGGGACAGAGGAAAGCGCAGTAGCTGTTTGCCACTATTAATCCTCTCCAAATCATACCATCACCAGCTCGCTATTTTAAATCATGATTGAATAAAATCTGGGTGTTCTTTTCCTTCTGCGAGAGATGGTATCCGCTCTCGATAAAAGGAGCAGCCACGACTCGTCATTGAGGACTTTAGCCTCTTGATTATTTTCCATCTACACATAGCTCGCCTCAGCGCATGGAGTTTAAAGCTCTAGCTCCATCCGGAGTTGCATGGCTGCAAAGCTTTAATACGCGAAAAGTGCATCAACAAAACTACACAATCCCATATTTAAATAAGGGTTTTTTATTTAAATATTTAATACGTAAATAAGTGCGAAGCTGTGAAGCTAACTTGATCTATGTTACAGAGGACATAAAGGTGAAGGAAAAATGCATCAAGGATGAGTATAGCACCTTCAACACTCTCTTAATATACATTTGGAGTCATGTCCAGCATTTGTTCGATGGAATGCCTCAAAGAAAGACATTCTTGTTGTCTTTACAGCCATGGATGTTCCTCTCTGATATTTTTGTGTAGTATCACTTCATATCCGAGTTTGGCAAATTGCTCCACCTTGTATAACCTTAAAATTTGATTCAAGTCGATGTTGGATAGAGTCGTGCGATGCGACAATCTCACTAAACACAATTCATCAAGCTTTAAAGTCATTTTATCCATCATTTAACTTGGAGTTTTTGTGTTATCTGATGTAATTATGTCAATGTCGCAGAGGGAAGTGGCGAGCAAATGGAGCTCCGCCCATGTGCAGCCAAGCAAAGTTGGCGAAAACACCAAGCTGCCAGGCCATGAAACTGTACATGGTCAGATAAATCTCTGCTTGAAGTCGGTAAAATCATTCCGACACTTTTGACTTGCTAATCATGAGCTAATCACTTGGTTATTTAGCTATGAGTTATGAAGAAACATAAGATTAACCTACAAAATTTTCTTAAAATAGTAGAATTATTTTCAGCTTTGAGCAGGAATTTTAGATGAATTGCCAAGCCTGAACACTTGTGCTCATTCAAGTTACCTTATCATGACATGCATATGAATTGCGTGCATGATTAGAACCATATTCGTTTTGAAGTATGAGGCTTTATATAGCTGCTTTTATCTATAAGTGATTGTTTAGACTGCTGCAAGGTAGTACTTCACATCTTTGTTGATTATTTCTCATCAGATTTTCATTAGCAAATTCGATGCGAAATGAAAGGGCGGGTTCAGCCACTCACACCTAGCTATCTGTCCTCAATGAAGAGCAGATTACAGACCAAAATACTTCCTACGTGGCATATCAATTTCATAAATTACAAGCTGAATTTTATTTGGATCCTGAGAAATGCGTCAGCGTAGCAGCTAATTCTTGGGATTAATTTGAACTCTTGCTCGAAGTTTGATATTTAAACTGTATATCTATGAAAAGAATTGTAGTTGCTCTGATGCTGCTCCTCATGTTTAATTCCTCCAGTACAGGAATCTCCTTCCATGAAGAAAGAAGCAATGCAAGCAAAATGAAATGGAAAAAATGAAGGTTAACGCGCTTGACGCTAAATCCTCAAATAAACTAGTTGGGGATGCTAAATCCTCTTCCGAGCTAAGTATCATTTACTTACATCTTTTATAAATTCTGTAGAATTTCTATAATCTCAAACGCGTGTGCAAAATTAGCACCACTATTGGGGAGGGTGTGAGTCCCTATTGGAAGGGAACCATGACAATTATCTTTGATGATTATTTTGGAATATCGATTTTGCCTTTGTTCATGAGCAGAAATTCCATCAGAATCACTGAGAACCGAATATCTCTCTATACTCTAGTTGTTATTTAGCAACAACTGTAATTTCCCTAGAACAGGATATTCTTTTCCCTGAGAAGGAAGCAATCTCCAAACACAGCCATGATGTCCCCGCCTAGATAAATACACTTGTGAAGCTGTTGATCTGCCAAGTTCAAGAAGAACTTTTACAGGAAGTTTAACTCCTTTAATTTATTATAAAGATTTTGGGCTAATATTTACAGAATAGATTATCTGGATTTAGCCCCAACTTTTGATTCTGATTTTCTGCGTTTGCTTTACGTAAAGCATATGGAAATCAAAAATTATTTCATATCATTATTATGCTGTTGGAACCCTTTCTTCATCGATGTGTTCAGACTTACCTATGCATTCCCCTCTTTATGCATATATTATTAGTAATGCCTATGTTAATAATCACAAGTTGATTGTGTGTAAGCTCAGGTGTAGGAGCACCTAATTGAATGGTAGCAAACATCAAGACGGATTGAACAAAGAAGTTCAAGTCTGGGTTATTTCTCCCTACATGGTCTTAACATGAGTTTGGCTCCCATATTTCTACAACAGTTGTAGAAATATCTTGGATGAAAATCAATAACAATTGGCAACACATCTAAATGGTTTGGGATTGTACTCCCAAAATATAGTAATTTTAGTGGCAATAATTAATTAATTCTGCTGGTCCTGGTAATTAGTTAAAAGTTAATAGCTCTTGTAGCATGTGCATTGAGAATATTCAAAAACCAGCAGGTGCTCACAGAGAGGTCTTCTGCCAGATCCTCTCATCACATTGCATTCACGATCTTGTGACTGTTTAAAGGACAAGATCTGTCAAAAGAAGAACAGGTGTTCACTCAAAAAGGCACCCGCATACAAGTCTTCCTACCTTCTGCCAAGTCTGCATACCTACTACCACATGCTCTTGTTTTGGAGGTTAAAAGCACCAAGTTGAAGAAAACATGAAAATTCAGGGAATCCCTAATCTAATCTTCATTTCAATCAAATATTTTGGTGAATTAACAGCTAACTTTTATGATAATTCATAGAAAATCAGTTATGCTTTTATGTCAAAACTCACAGGCATAGAAAAAAGTGTAAAGGCAGATCCCCGCAATGCTTGCCATCAAATCTTCTAAAGAGACACCTGCATACAAATGTTCCACCAGAAGTAGCAAGTGCTCACATGAGGAACTACTTGCAAACAAGTCATGGCTTGATGCTAGATAAGAAAACATAAATCCATGCAACGTTTGTGCTCATGCTCAGATCTTCATGACCCTTCGCTAACAGGTTCTTCAGTAACGATATCCATATTTTGGATATCAATAAAGGGAAATAATCCCTTTCTTGCATAAGGTGTTGTTGAATACATTAAATATGTTCATAGTTTGAGCAAAGTTCTTTCTATCTGTTTTTTCTGCTGATGTACAGCCCTCCACCTGGTGGCTCTTACATATTTTACTAACTTTGTGCTTGAAAAAGATTGATAGCATATGGTGATTTACTTTCCAAAGGAATAACACAAATAAATAAAAGCAGAAGGGGGAGAATGCATTTATGCCAAGTGCTATGCAGAAGCGCAGATGCACAGAAGCGCTAGAAGTAGAGGCCCAGAAGCGCCACAAGCGCAGAAGCACAAAAGTGCCAGAAGCGAAGGCCCAGAAACGCCAAAAGCGCACAGAGGTGCAAAAGCACTGAAAGAATCAGAAAGCCAGAAGCACGGTAGAACAAGTTCTGCCTCTAATCAGCCCCTCACATCTATCATGATGATCTCAAAAAACAGGAATAACACAGGTGGTGTATAATTACGCCCTCAAGGGCCCTCGTATTTTATTAACTTTTGTAGCTCAAAAAGTTTTGTAGCATTGGACGACTCGCTCATTGAAAAGCGAGCAACATGAAAGAAAAAAGAGCAAAGATTCTTGCAAAGAAGCACTTGAGGCCAAATGGAGCATCTATTTTTGAGAACCTCAACTATACAAACCAGAAAGCCTCTGGAAAAATTGGTACTCTTTAAACCTTGATTATACTTGAATCTTGAATGCGAAAGAAGCATCAAACCCTATTACCACTTATTTTGGTGAGTTTAAAATTACTTCTCTGCATTTTAATTGGAAATGCTACAAGCACACACTTGGGAAATGATAAATGAAATAGGAGATGGAATGAGGTAGTGATAACCAAGGATAAGCCCTAGCAAAAGATCTAGGCTCCGCGGCCACTACTCATAGCCAAATCCCTATCAGCATAGAGCCACTGGCAGAACTAAAAAGGATAAACCCTGCCTATGATGCAGGTACCTCACTCAAATGCCAAAGCTCTACATTTCCGGATAAGCCCCAAAAACTCATGGGCTCCGATGAAATAAAAATCCCGGATAAGTCCCAAAAACTCATGGGCTCCGATGAAATAAAAATCCCGGATAAGCTCCAAAAACTCATGGGCTCCGATGAAATAAAAATCCCGGATAAGTCCCAAAAACTCATGGGCTCCGATGAAATAAAAATCCCGGATAAGCTCCAAAAACTCATGGGCTCCGATGAAATAAAAATCCCAGATAAGCCCCAAAAACTCTTGGGATCCGATGAAATAAAGAAGCCCTACAAAGTAGGTTTCTAGAAAGAAAATACGAGACAAAGTCTCAAGTACTTACTCAAATATATATTGCTCTATTAAGTAAATACTTAGGTATATAAAAATGGAACAAAGTTCCAAGTGCCCCATTCCAAGTAAAACTATAAGTTTCTCTTGAAAATTAATAAACTAATCGATTGATCTATCTTATGTCTTTTAGAGGGACGGATAAAGATTTAAAATTTGCCCAAATTTTGGGTCTGCATCACTATACCATATGCGATACTTCTCCTAATAGGGTAGAAGAACACTTTCACATAGCTTCAGCACCACAAGCGAGAAGAAGCACTAAGGTACCCATGCTGCTACCATGGATGAAGCTTAGGCAGGTCTCATAGAAGATGCCACTTAAAAGAAGATAAATTCAGCCTGCACTTCTGCAGACCCGGATCTGCACTGGCATCTGCATCTGCAACATCTGCACCTCTGCGGACTTGGATCTGCATTTGCATCATCTGCCACTTCTGCAGACTTGGATCTGCATCTGCATCTGCAACATCTGCACCTCTGCAGACTCGGATCTGCACCTGTAGCATCTGCACTTCTGCAGACTCGGATCTGCCTCTGCATCTGCAGCATCTGCACCTCTGCAGACTCGGATCTGCATCTGCAGCATCTGCACTTCTGCAGACTCGGATCTGCATCTGCAGCATCTGCACCTCTGCAGGCTCGGATCTGCATCTGCAGCATCTGCCACTTCTGCAGACTCGGATCTGCATCTGCATTTGCTTTTCCCTAGACTCGGATTTGCACCAGCACTTCTGCAGATAGAGTTAGATCTGCACTTTTGCAGATAGATTCTAGTTTGCACATCATCAAACAGACTCTGATCCGTACATCTACAGACAAATTCTGATCTGCGCTTCTATAGACAGATTTTTCATCTGTGCTTCTCCAGACAGATTCCGATATGTGCTTCTTGCAGACATAATCAGATCTACGTTCCGCACGCAGATTCGGATCTGCCCTGCGCTTCTACAAAATATATTTATTATATATATATATATAATAAATAATAATAAAATAAAAATAATAAAAATCAGATTTGCACTTCTACAAGCAGATTCATATCTGCACATGCACTTTGCAAACAATTCCGATCTGCGCTTCTGGAAACTCGAATCTGCAGCTGCACCTCTACAAACAGGTTATGATCTGCGCTCCTACAATTATATCTGCATATACATTTCTGCAAACTATGAAGGACCATTACAGGTCACGGAAATACTAAAAGGAGGAGTACATGAGCGCAAAAATATGAAAAACAAGGGAGGTTTTACTAATACCTCGAAACGTTAACATTTTGAAGAAGTTTGTATCTTCTAGAATAGACCATTGAGTCTGTGAATTATAATTCTTTCGTTTTCTTATAATTCACTGGGGGGGGGGGAGTAGGGGTATATCCCCTATATCCCGCCGTATAAGGCGAATATCTATTTCATAAAATTGATTTTTTTTTATGAGAAAAATTTTTCCATAAAAAAAAAAAAAAAAAAAAAAAAAAAAAAAAAACTACTTAATTGGAGTAGAACAAATAGTAACGTGAGCAATAAAATTACTTGCTCCTGACAGACTTGTTCTTAAAACAAGGTCTCTCGGAGCAGGGGGGAGTAGCTGATAGGGACTAAATCAGCTCCTTCCACGTCATAGTAATACGTGGTGTCACTAGTTGAGAATAAGCGAATGGGAAAGAGACACTTGTCTTTTGAATGAACGACAAGGCATAAGCCTTGAGCTTGAATAAAGCCTTCTATGAAAATACTTCCGAAAAGTCGCCAAAAGACTTGGTATCTAGCCTAGAGAGCTCTCCCGTCAGGGTCTAGCATCTGGCTCAAAGAGCTCTCCCTTCAGGATCTAGCAATTTCCTTGAAGATGCTAGCATCTGGCCGAGAGAGTATCTACCGTGAGGGAGCTACCATTTTCCCTCAGGACCTACCATCTCCATAAGGGATCTGCATCTCTGCTAGGGATCTGCATCTCCATGAGGGATCTGCATCTCTGCTAGGGATCTGCATCTCTGCTAGGGATCTGCATCTCCGAGAAGCTAGCATCTACCTTAAAGATCTAGCATCTCTGAGAAGCTAGCATCTTCCCTAAGGATCTAGCTTCTTCCCAAGGATCTAGCTTCTTCCTTAAAGAGCTAGAATCTTCTCTAAAAATACTAGTATAATTAATATTACCTTTTACAACAAAGGAAATTCACAGAAATGCCACTACCTCTTCTACAACTATAAATATATGGCAACCACTACATTTTGGTAACAATTCTCTCACTCTATACTTTACACTCAAGATTATGTGCTTCTAGCGCGAATCAACACACACTCACTCTAGAGGTTTCTCCTCCAAGAAACATCAACACTTTTCCAGTACTTGATACTGACTTGGGCGTCGGAGGTTCTTCCCGGAGGACCCCCACCCGCTCCTCCGGCTTTGTTTTGCAGGAATTCTTCAAGGTTCCCGGTGATGCGAGCTGGAATCGAAGACAATTCATCAAGATTTAGAGGATTCAATCCTCTTCCTCTCAATTCTTATGTTCATCTTAAGGATTCAATCATTCATGAACTCGATTTGTATTTTCTATTATTGTTGATCTTCAACCCGGATCTAACACCATGAACTTTAAGTGTCGCAAATAAATACATGAATTTTCTCTAGATTGTTGCAATTTTCCTCCGAAGTCAATTTTTCTCAAATTATATCTTATGTGGCGGCATACATATGTGGCACAAACCGACGATACTGTAACACTCTAATCTATTAATAAAATCATACCTTAATATTAACATTTAAGTGGAAACATGAGTTTTATTTATTTATAAATAAAATAAAGAATTAAAGCAAGCCTCAAATGAATAGAACTCATGGAAAATGCTACTTATGAGTTATAGAAGCCTTGGTGATATAATCCACGATACTTACTACTTTACATACAAAACTCATATTCACATCAAAAGGTGAAATCTCTAATTAAACAAAAGTTATATAGTAATAGTAGATACAAAATATGACTTCTAATATATATGGACGAGTCATTCGACCACCGGCATGCGTCCGAGTGTAATCACCTGAAAAATTGTTAAATCTGGGGAGTGAGCATACAAAGTATACTCAATGTGGTGATTACTATTTTATGCTATATTATTGTCCATTTTAATAACATGTGTTGACCGTGCAATGAATGTGGCTTTAATATGATTTATGGTGATTGCGAGGTTGATGTTTATGAATATGGTGATTGGGAGGTTGATGTTGATAATTATGGTGAATGGGATGATGATGTTAATGTTTATGATAAATGAGAAATTTATATTTATGATTATGGTGATTGAGAGGTAAATGTTTTACATTTACGGTGATTGGGAGGTAAGGTTGATTTTGATGGAGATTCGGATATATAAATTAATATCGCCAGGGGCCCGCACAAAACGACATCGTACAACATAAAGAACAAAACTATGTTTTTAATAGGGACAACTAGTAAAACAGCCACTTTGGGATAGTAAAGATAAAAAATAGCCACTTAGATAAAAAAGATAAAAATAGCCACTAATGAATTTTCTAATTCACAAATTCTCGAAATTGAATTTGTGAATTCAGATATTTTTTTGAGTGAATTCACGAATTTGAGTGAATTTGTGAATTCAGACATTTTTTATGAGTAATTCACGAATTAAGTTTGTAAAATTCGTGAATTGCCTTATATTTTTAGAGCAATTCACGAAATTTAAATTCGTGAATTAGGCAAGGGCGAAAGTATTATGGTAAGAATGACTATTTTTTTATCTTTTTATGTAAGTGACTATTATTTATCTTTACTATCTCAAAGTTGTTGTTTTTGCCTATTTCCCTTTTTTTTATAACTTAATTAACATTTTATATTTAAAAAAAAAACAAAATTTATTGTTTAATATTTATCTCTCTAACAAATCACTTCTCTCTCCTCTCTCTGCAAACAAACGCAGCCGTTTCTTCTTCGGCGCTAGCAGCACAGCGGCGCCGCCACACCATCGCCAGCCTCCACCACTGCCTCACCGTGATGCACCTCGCTGGATTAATCAACCGTGGCCGGGTCTTGAGCTTCTGTTTCTCCTTCACCGACTCCATTTCTTGATTTGAACTAAGAAGATTGAATCCGATTGGAGGAGAGGGGGTTGCTGAAAGATCCAAATTGCAACATGGGTTTGAAGGAATTGCGGCAGAGGTGTTCGATTAAAAGGGGGAGAATTGGTTGAGTAGGCTGTGGTTGGAGCTGAGAAGTGGAGGCCGTGGAAGAATTTCAATCCGGCGGAGATGTCGGATGACGAAGCGTTGGAGTCACTGAAGAGGGGCGAGGAGGACCTCATCTTCTTGATTTTCCGGTAGACGTCGCTGATGGGGACTCTGTGGAGGGTAGCGGCGGGGCTGCTTGAGGCTTCTTCTTCTTCTTCTTCCGCCCAACATTACATGTGTTGTCTGAAAGGATTTCCGCTTCTTGAAGTTTGTTGACGATTCTCTTAAGCAGCAATTTGACAAGATTGGAATCCGAAGAAGGTAGGCGGAGCAAGGCGGAGGTTTTGGCGAGGAAGACGAGGATTCCGTTGAAGATGAGAAAATGTACTCCGTAATTGTTTTAGTAGCAAAATACTCATCCATGCTCGATTATGGACGAGCTCGACGCGGCAATTTGGGGAAAGAGATTAGAGGGATGAGAGTGAGGTGGGTTGGCTAATAAAAAATAATACTTCGTAGTAATTTTCATTTTTTAAAAAATCAAAATGACGTCGTTTAATTGAAGTATTGCCATGTATTCGACAATTAGGCGGCAACTGGACAAGCCAAAGTAGGACACAATCTTGCTGGAAATAGCATTTCGGGGGAAAATTACAACAATATGAAAAATTCATGTATTTATTTGTGACACCTCAAAGTTCATGCCTTCATGAAATTAAATGAAATCGACCCAAAGTTCTTGTATTTTAATGCCAATAACCTTTATTAAATTACATCTCAATAGCTCATCAAAATCTTGACTTTTCACTAAAATCCATCTCGAATGCAAAAATTTTATTATAACAAAGTTTTTCTATTTTTTTAAATTATTATTATTATTTTTTTAATCTCAAGAATTCGAATGGTTGCAAGTTGCAACATGAGGCCTAAAGTTAAAGTAGTTGTATTGTTCTTTCTATGTTCCGGTCTCCACCAAGCTGATGTTTTGCAATTCGGACCGGACGATAAGTTGTCCTTGAACTAGGTAAGTCATTGGGGGTAACTATAGTTTGATCAGGTGAATCGTTTTAAAAAAAATCGAATAACCCTTTTATAATTAATATTTTTTATATATATAACATATACACCATAAAGATATAAATAGTAAAATGAGTAGTAAAATTACAAATATTAAATTTAAATTTATAAAAATTTGTAAGTACTAGTATTAGAGGTATTAGGGTCAAATATCTACTCTTAGATATCAAAATCAAAATATACACACACCTTTTAATTTACATTCCAAATACCCAATTTTTTCATATGAGATTAAAATACCCCAATTTTAATTTATGTTTATTCTCTCTCTTTCCTTCACCTTCTCTCACTTTCTCTCTCATTTGCCTACTCCTCCCTCTCAGCCGCTCTTCTCTCTCACTTTCTCTCGCATCCTCTCATCTGCCTACTCCTCACTCTCAGCCGCCATCACCGTCTCCATCCCCAATCTCTCGCAGCTGTCGCTTTATCACTCTCCACGCAACCCTAAATATGCGAGCCCTAATTTGAAACCTAGTAAGCCTTCAAGCCATTCCTCCTCATCCACCGCCGTCAACCACACGCTCCTCCTCCTCCAATCCGCCGACCTCAGATCCAGGTTGGATGCGGCTAAGGAGATTTGCCGCCTCACCAAGACCACGCAGCTCTACCGCCGTAATTTCTCCGTCGGGGTCGCAGCGGAAAAGGAAAGAGTTGCAGAAGGCGCGCAACAATGGGAGCTATGGCTCCGCCTTCTCATTGGATTCCTGAGGACGACGTTTTCCTCCAATTGGTAATATTTTTTTGGTCCAATTGCAGTTTGAATTTCTTGATAAGAATTAATTGGGCATGGCCGGAATTGTAATTCTGTTTGAATTTGTTGAAAGTTTGGTTCGTATTTCAATTTATGGTTTTATTGAGTTTCTGTGAATTATATTGTTCGTTAATGGAGTGCGGCAGCATTCTTCAGTTCATGGAGAACAGGTCCATTATTGTGACTGGAGCCACTGGTTTTCTGGCGAAGAGTACTCCCACTTCACTCTCTCTCTCTCTCTCTCTCTCTCTCTCTCTCTCTCAAATGCAATTATTTGTTAATGACTTTGATTGAAAACGTTGCATGCAGTTTTCATTGAAAAGATACTGAGAGTTCAACTACAAGTGAAGAAACTATATCTTCTGCTGAGGGCGTCAGATACAAACTCAGTCATGCTACGTTTCAACAATGAGGTAACAAATCAATAATTTGTTGTTAGTTTATAATAATTACAATTACATCATCCGTTTGTATTTGCATGTGTATATATAGATTATGGGAAAGGAGCTATTCAAGGTTGTGAAAGAGAAAAATATAATGGAGAAAAGTTGAGTAGCCTAATTTCAGAAAAAGTAAGTGTTGTAGCCGGAGATATTAGCTTCGAGAATTTGGGAGTGAAGGATTCACGTTTATTTGAGGAAATGTTGAGTGAAATTGATGTTTGAGAATGAGGACATTGACAAACTCTACAATCCTCCTATTTTTTGTATTATTTTCTTGTCTTGTTTTGTTTTTAGTGATATGGTAGGTTGCAGTAGCTTTTTTTTATTTTTTTTGGTTGTTGTTTCATTAGTCCCATTGTTGTATAACACCAGATTATCTAGCTCCCTGTTGATATTAGGCATATTCTTCGTGTTTCTACTTGACATTTTTATCTTTCATTATAGTTGTATCTCCAAATTTTCTTCTAGGTAGTTATGATATGAATTGATCGATATTCGTACAATAACTTAATGCTTAATTATGTAATTTATACTATATTATAGCTAATTAGTACAAATTGACCGATATTTGTACTAATAAGTTAATGCTTTATTAAGTAATTCGTACTATATTATAGGTAATCGGTTCGAATTAATTTATTTTCGTACCAATAACCATATACTTACTAATATAGTTATAAAATTCTTACCTGATTTTTGGTACGAATTCGATATTTCGTAACAAAAATCCTTGTTTTATACAATTGGTTTTGTTTTGTGCATTTTAATCTAGAATGAATTATGAAATTCTTACCCCATTTTAGGTACGAATTGATTGATATTCGTACCAATAATGTAATGTCCCGACCCCCAGGGTATGTAAAAATGTGTCTCGAAGACCGGCGTGCTACGGGTGGAATGCTAAAGGGTGCCGATGCACGATTAATAACCTTACAACTTGCCATCACTTTATGAAGAAAAAAAAAAGGGTGACCGATGAAGGAAACAATCGAAGGATGGCTTGTGTGTTAAGTATGGAGGAACTTAAGGAATTTAGCATACATCTTGGCATTTCAGAACCAATTCTCTTAAGGGAGCACAACATTTATTGAAAGATGGACTAAGGCAGAAGAGCAAAAAGGAATACGAGAACAACGCGATTTACATCATATCCTTGACTTACTCATTTGCATTATTACTCTATAATCTCTACTTGTCTCACTTCTTAATTAACAACTTACATCATACTTAATTATAGTTAACATCAACATATTTACTAATCATCCTTACTTACTAACTTATCGTCTTGAACCTATTGCGGAAGGATAGTTGTGACACATGTGTGGAGACACGTGTCACAGGGCTACAACCATAATATCCCAATCCTCGGCTCGTCTCCCATTCATCTCATCGCTTTCAGTTAACCTGCACGTTTAGAAATACGAACATGAGGTAAGTACATTGGTTGTACTTAGTGAGCTTGCCCCCAAAAATCAATGCCACTTAGGGCTATAAATAGACCTGCCCAACTTAAGCAGACTCATATGGGTTTTTGAAAGAACGTGAGCTGTATTTTGAAAATCATTTTGTATGCTCTTACAGTTCTATATGCTCATTCTATATGCTCATTCATAAATATATGTGCGGCCGCAAACATTCATGGCATACCCAAGTCTACAGATTAGAGTTGTGCCGAGAGGTTGGCCACCCTCTCGAGCACCTTACTGTTACGTGCGCACACCCCACTGACATCTCAGAACGGCTGATCGTTCTGCTGCGGGTAGACTGGTAGATGCATGTTCATAAAACAAGGCAAGTCTAACTTCATAACATTTTATACATAACATGCAGTTTAAAAACATATGAGCTTTGAAAACTTATAAAAAAAAAAAAAAATCTCACTCTTTAATGCGTTCAAGCAAGCAAGCAAGTAGCAAGCAACTCCGACTCCTTTGTCACCTTGTCCACGTAGCTAGTAACCTATTCACATATAGCACATTAATACTAGCTCTTGTATATATAACCTCTTGTACTTACTTAACCTCTTAATACTTTAGCCTTAATTTAGTTCATTATCTTTATACTCTTATACTTTACTTTTATTTTCACCTAGCATTTCTTATATACTTTATATTCATCTTAGCTTAATCATTTAAACTTATCCCCTTTACTTAGTATTTATCTTGTTACACTTATACCTTAACTTATCTCACACTTAATCTTTGAATCTCTATTAATTAAGGAGTGTGAGGCTGAATACAGGGGATTAATGAGCTTTGAGGATTAACATCAAGGTTGAAGTTTAAGGACATGACTCAAGGGCAATTATGAATCAAAGGCATGAAACAAGCTTTGGCAAAATTGCCATACTTAGAAGTAGTTGGTATAACTTGAGCATTCAATCATCACGAAGGCACATAACATATGGATGGATGACTAACAAGATAATCTTTCACATGGCATTAATCATTAGATTCAGAATTGAATAAATCATAGGCTATGGATCGAACTTTCCCACTGTTTTGACATTAAATGAACTTTGGTGACGCTTCAGTAAAATATTCATTCATGACATTTGGTGGCCAGATTTTAGAGAGAAGTAAGAGCTTCTCTCACTAGATTTTGAGTCAGGGTTTATGAAATGAAGACTTGTTGACCGATTTCATATTTATACTTGGTCTATTTTCCTCTCATTATGTGACACTTGTGCACTTGTGCACAAGTGTATTTTCCTCTCACTATTTCTATTACTTGATGCTCACTCATATACTAATATCTCATTCTATGTATTTAATCTTGTTCCTATAAATGTATAAAAATACATATGATGTCCAATTAATTGATCACCATTTCCATATATGTGATTCTCGATCACTTCATCACATAATCACACTTCACATTGATCACATAACAATCGATCATGTAACCATGTATTCATATCATTGAGCATGTGATACTCGTACTTCTTGAATATCACCTTCGCTATTCTTGTAATTCACTAGATTGCTACGGTAGTCGACGAATAATTCTTAATGACTTAATAGCTCTTCCGAGCTCACTTATCTCATTTGTTGGTCATTGCTAGTCATGCTAGAGCTCCAAATCTTACTCCGGATCATATCATAAGGTTGATATCCGGATAATACTATTAAATAAAGTCTTGAGCTCTCATTTAATAATTAGCTAATTAGAAAACATTACACCCTTAATTAGTTCGAAATTTATTAGTGAAAAATCGAGAGGCTTTATTTTTCTAGAACGGATTTTTGAGGGCTGTTACAACACTACCCCCTTAAAAGAATTTCGTCTCAAAATTTGTACCCTCTAAAGTCAACGGGGTAGGTTCCCTACTTATCTCTCCGGATTTTCTTGTAACTCTTCTTGGCAACATTGTGCCTCTTGTCGTTGTTCGTTCTACGAGTGCGTTTGAGCTCTAGCCGCATTCGGCATAATTGCCTTTGTTGTTCTCTGACATGTTTATGTTGATCTTCATTCCTCATATTGGGTGCTTGTTCATTTGTGCATGGCGTTAGCGCCTATGATCGTATTCATTCGTTCTTGATTCATGACGAGCGCTCCAATAGCCGGTGGCAACCTTGTTAATCTAAGATTATCTTTCCAACAATATCCATGTCATTCTTTACATCGTAATCGTAATATTATGCTAAATTCATCATTGTGTCTCGTGGAGTTCCTAGAACTCCTATTTTTGTCGTAGACTTAGTTTTGATTTCCTTTCGTTGTCGTTCGGCATTTTGCTAGTCGCCTTAAATTCTCTAAATGTGTTGGCCATTCTAGTTTGGACTTTAGTCCTTCCGTAGTCAACATTAAGTCAATCTCTTCTTATTGTCATCAATGATTCGTTCAGTTCGTAGCTTAGCTTTTTGGCCTCGTTCTAGTATCAAACATCTTCTTGCCACTTTTAACAGCTATGCGAATCGGAGTTTCACTTTTATATCGAAATGCTAGTGGCATTTTCTTCATAGAATTGGGCATTCCTCTTAATCGTGTAATCGAGGCTTTGAACATTATCACTTGGTGGAATCGTAAGGTTCCTATGCATATCTCTAATCGTTTGCCTCACGTTCTAACCAGTTCCAAGCCGCATAGGGAACGTCGTACTAGTGGTTGATCATTTGCGCAGTCTCAAACCAATTTCTCCCTTGCTCGTAATCTATGTTGAATCCCGTTCCTAAGCAATTCTAAACTCATAAGGTGAGAACACCTTGCTATTTTAACTAATGTGTGTGTAGCACTACCCCCTTAAAACGAACTGCGTTATTTTCTTATTGTAAGCATTTTTCAAATGGGGTAGTGGACTTCGTTTCTTGATCACGTGTTGAGGTGGTCACCATGTCGCGTGGCCTTTCAATTATTTTGTACGTACGTTTTGGTAGCCCGTCTGTCCTGGGTGCGTCATGATTCATTACATGGAGAGCATCATCGTTGGTCTTCCAACTATCATTCCGATGGCCATACATACATAGCAATGTTATCTACTTCCGATAGTCCTACTTATATCGTAATGCTCTTAATTATCACATTCGATAGCCGTACATGCATTGTAATGTTATCGACTATACACGTATCTTGGCGTAAACTTTAATTCTAACCGTGCCCTCATGGAGGTGCTATTAACTCTTAGATTGCTTATTAACTCTTTCGGAAAAAAAAACTCTTAGATTGCTTATAGAGCTTTATTTAACTTAATATTCTCATTGTCATATAACATAACATAACATAACATAACATACATGTCCCTTTTCTTAGGCTACTCATCTCGTTGTTGTACCTAGCCATCACATTTACTTCTAGCTAAGCGATAATTGTTAGGGTAGCTAACCCTTCTTCTATAATTCTTAGTGCATTGCCACATTGATTCTATGTGCTTGGTTCACTTCATGACATATCCCTTTCAAGGGTATCATTTCTAGGTTAGATTCATCTATTGTACACGACGTTAGTCGTTGTGCTCGTGACTTTCTATTACTCGTATAAATTTTTTCATCTTCGCCAGGAATTACAAATTCCTAATTTTTGTATCGCCTACTTCGTTATAACTCAGCTTCTTTGTCATTCGGCGACTTCATTCATTTGTCATGCTAGTTCCATAGAGCTTCAATTCCATTCAGCTCCCATCGCTTCTATATCTTGGCATCGCGTCAACTCATTGTCGGGAGCTACACCTTTTGCTATTAGCTTTTATCTTCATTCGTACTGTTAGTGGCGGTACATCGATGCGCATGGCTTTGGACTGATAACTAACGTGTCATTGGCCTGGTAAGTGAGACTAAAGGCTTGGAAATTGATAAGTGGCCGTTTGCCATCATTATCCATTGGTACATTCTTGTCGCGACACACCGAGGTGTGTCCTTGCTATCATTAAGGTTTTCTGACCATTCTAGCGCATACTTCTCATTTCAATTCGTCTTGGGCGTGTCACTACTTTTTCTTTCGTGGTTGCCTTGTGTGGTTCGTATCGTGCTAAGATGTAAAACTCTTGGCTGCCTCTTGCGGTCGTTCTTTTCTGCTCGTGAGTATTGCGGGTGGTATATGGATCCACTATACTTCTGCTGCACCACTCTGCTTCGTACTTAGATTATAATTGTTCAAATTTTGGGTATTTGACGTCGTCTATGTCCTCGCCTTGCGTTCATTGGAGCGGACAACTTTCACGCGCGTCTCTTTATCGTTCATCTTATAGACCGGAGGGTCCTAACTATCATTGGCTTCTATCTTATCACCTCATAGTTTGGATCATGATGGTATGATTCAGAAAGTCATCGCTTTAGAAAAAGAATGGCTTGAGGTGATGACTTAATTCGAATGACTGAATCATTTTCACCGAAATAAATTTCTTTCTTTGCCGTGGACAAGGCAGCAAGATTGAGCTACTTTCAATGGCTTGAAGGGTTCTTGCCAAAAGACATTTTATCTTGGAGGACAAGTAACATCATGATTTTTGAGCAACTTTGTATAGGTGCTTGCATAAATAAATGGTGGTAGAGGAATTCGTATCAATGGTTATGGCCAGTTTGAAACAGACATAATAGTTCCAGAAAGAGTTTGAAATAATTCATGGTTTCAGAATTGATTTGGGAGAAAAGGGATTATCAAGTGAATTTTCAAAAATAGGGTTACCAAGACTTCGATTTGGAACGTCTGTCCATAACCATATAATGAAAATACTGATGGTAGAACTGTTTTTAATGTAAGTTGCTTTCAAGACATAGAAAATTGCCTCATTGGAGAACTTAATTTGGAATGAGTAAAAGTCACCATCTAAGGTCTTTCGAGCATGGCATACGAGTTTGAAGGCATTGGCAAAGCAAAGCACCGTATAAATAGTATTGGGAGCTGATGTGGGTTATAAACCCATGGAAATCATCTTTTTTATCTCCCTCGGGCGAAGTATGTACGTAACTCAATGCAAGGCTTGAGACCCATCCGTTCCAAGCATCATGTATCGCATACATTAGCTGGTATATTTTGTTTCTTTCGGTAACACCGTATTCTTGTGCAGCTTCCCATTTCTAATGGTACTTAGCTGAGAACACTCCCACAGTGTGAGTTGGCTTCACTCGATAATCGTAGAACTCTAGTACCTCGGGTACTCGTCGTGGCCTATAGACAAGTGGCGGTTGCGAGTCATCCTATATGGTATAACGTTAATGCTTATCATTATGTACAGAAGTACATATGTACTTATATTCATTCGTACATATACCTTATCAATCTTTTATTCATAACTTAATATAAGTGGGTACGCTTTTGTTGGGGTTATATACTGCAAAGCATACTTTTATGCGTGTATATTAACTGTATCTTCCTGTTTTATGGAAATAAATATTGTCATATGATTTGCATATTAATTCATGGTATGGTTATGCAAATAAATGTCCGGTACTATATATTATAGATAATATGGTGTGGGTGGTCGCACGGAAGATCATATTATCAGTTTCTTATATAGTTAAATGGTGTTCGCAACCGAAAGTAATCTTGGACAAATTACTTGTTAAGGTTGTAGTATAATGCTGGATAATAGTTGGTCTTGGCTATTAGCTTATACTAGTGCATACGATCAGAGTTGCACTGAATGGGATCGAGGTGAGATAAATCCTTTTATACTGACTTATTAAGGATCACATCTCGGACGATTATTATTTCTTAATTCTAGTTGTCATAATATTCAATTATGTATTTATAATTGTTATTACTTTGATTTACCATGAGTGAGTGTTATTGCAACTCAAAGAATCTCCGTATCTTGGGTAATAATATTATAAATATGATAATTAATATTATAGCTAGAAATCGTCGGTGCACCGAGTTGATGATGTCCCCTTGAGGCGTTCTAAGGATTATTATATCAAACCCTGCAGGTGGATTAAGTTCCGATATAATAATGAGGTCGAACAGGTACTACTCTCGGTATAAGATATTAATTAATTGGAGCAGTCAGTAGCTTAAATTAATTAATGGACATGCGATATCTTAAACACGGGAAATAGTATAATTCAAAGAGGAGCCCGGTATGTAGTAATTTGGGAATGGACGGCGATGCAATATTATTTTACTATAGTGGAAAGACTATAATATTAATATAATTAAATAAAGTATTCGGGGCCAGAGAATACTTGGATTATTTAATTATATTGGAAGGCCCAGTCCATATCCTCCTCAAGATCCTGAGTAGCCCAATAGAGCATAGTCTGGCCCATTAGTGAAGGCCCTGACTTCTCCACCACTCCACTTCTTATATAAATAAGGGATAAGTGGAGAGTGAACATACGTGATTTTCATTCCTCACAAATCTGAGAGAAGGGGCGCCACTTCTGGGTAGTGCAGAGAAGATAGATTTTCGCCCATTCGAAATTCTTCTCGTTGCTAGGGAATACTCCAGAAGATCTCGGGGTTTACGATCAAGAGCTAGATCTCGTGTGCAGAGATCTAGTGCGTGGAAGATCATTACCTCGACTCAGAATTCCACCGGTGATTACGCAAACAGGTATACGATCTTAGATCGGTTTCCGCTTTCAAGATCTATAATCATATGTTAATAATTATTGTGATTAATTAAATCTACATCCGAGGGATCCCGGATCCAACAGCTTTCGTGTTTTCTTGAAGCTTAACCTTATCCCTTTCTAAGTTACTCTTTCTTGCTTTTGGGATTCACTAGCGCTACTATAGTTTCCTAGGTAGATGTCACCTACCTTAACTCCACCAATCACCCACCTAGCTGGCTAAAAGTCTTTTAGTATAACTTGCAGGAGTATAACTTCAAAATTCTCGGTGTAACATTGCATGGAAACTGGTTTGTCAACAATGATAACCTATAATAGGTTACGTAACTTCTCACAATTTGGCCAACTAGAATTCCGACAAATTGGGGATGATCAAACTTGCGAATAACAACAAAGGAATTGGTCAAAGCTTGTAGTCATTAAGGCAATGAGCCTTGTGAATGAACATCGAGTTCGGAATCAAAGGAATGCAATTCCTTATGCTAATCAAATGATACAAGATCAGGGCTAGTCATCAGGCGTTCTGAATATGAAGGAATTCAAGCTAGGTGGAAAATACATTCAGAATTGATGGTTTGTGGTGGAGAACAAAATCAACCATCATAGAATCTGGAAGGGAATTCGATTGAATCAACTTGGAAACAAATTGAAACTAACTCATTGAATCATAGTCTTAACCTTCACATTTGAAGGATTGATTGTCTAAAGTAGCTATAAAAAGTGAGAAGCTCACACAAATATGTTTACTATAGCTCAAACATGGCATAACTTCTAAGGATATGATGGTTTAAAATGAATAATTATTAATCAAGAAAGAGTAAACCATCATGTACATCAAAACGTTAGCACCAATGGTGCGGAATTTGAAAGGTCAATCTCATGTGGATTATCAATCCTCAAATCAATCGTGATTAAAAGCTGATATCATACCAGCCAGAGGTAATGGTGATAATGTACTTGAAATCTAAATCGTGTCTCCATTAAATGATATCTTAGCGCTAGCTAACTTCTAAACTTTGCCTCATCCCTTTCCATGCTTCGCATCTAGTGCGCATTGTGGTCTATCCCTGCTACTTCATCTTCTATGTGCCCCTTATAGTCATATAAGTTCTATTAGCTCCAATGGTTCAGGCATTAGTCTAGGGACATCATGCTAAAATCGGAGGCATGTTTCATATCTACGTATATCTTACGTCTTTAGACAATTCTTTATTGACATCATCATGCCCTTATCTTAGATATAATCATTATATCTATGCATTCTTGATCATGACATGTTACTCTCATCTCGTCATACTTATTCATATCTCATATGAGCTAAGGGCATCGTTACGTTTACTCAGCATGCTATAGCTTAGCTATCTATCTCCATTGTGGAAAGTTATATCCTCTTTAGCATGCATACATATCTATCATAGATCTCAACATCTTTAATCACATAAGGTAACCATATTTTCATCACATATTTCATCATGTAATTCACATCATGTGCAAATTCTGTGCACAATAATTCATGTCATTCACATATCTCATTATGCATGATGAACATATTCATATATATCAAAATGAACATTCATGTATTCATGCATTTGACATCTAACATCTATCATCTCTGGAGATCATATCATGCTTTTTATATCATCATGAGCATATATAATTTACATACTTCAAGTATTCCACATAACTTTGCACATTTCAATCACAATCATATTAGGGTGGCAGCTCCGTTTTTAAAACTTCAAAACTCAAGAGATTTTTATCGAGAAAAACACTTTACCTGGAAGTTGAGGATGAAGGAGCGCAGCCTTGAGATATTATTTTTCTCACTTTAGTCTAATGGAACTAATTAGACTGAACATGGAAAGAGAAGACACAGTCTCAGAGCACGAGCTGCTCTAATACCATTCTGTAACGCCCCGACCCCCAGGGCATGTAAAAATGTGTCTCGCAGACCGGCGCACTACGGGTGGAATGCTAAAGGATGCCGATGAACGATTAATAACCTTACAACTTACCATCAAAAGGGGTGACCGATGAAGGAAACAACTGAAGGATGGTTTGTGTGTGAAGTATGGAGGAACTTAGGGAATTTAACATACATCTTGGCATTTCAGAACCAATTCTCTTAAGGGAGCACAACATTCATTGAAAGAGGGACTAAGGCAGAAGAGCAAAAAGAATACGAGAACAACACAATTTACATCATATCCTTGACTTACTCATTTGCATTATTACTCTATAATCTCTACTTGTCTCACTTCTTAATTGACAACTTATATCTTACTTAATTACAGTTAACATCAACATATTTACTAATCATCCTTACTTATTGTTGCTCCCAGAAAGAGCTAATTGGTGTATAGGGGGGATACACCAATCTCCAATAGTTTTGTGAAAATACATATTTGAACTTAAAGCTGGCTCAGACAAATGAGCGAGCTCAGAGTTTCAGATTGATCTCCTTCTATTTTAGCAGACTTGCTACTGATGAGGAAGGGGAGCGAGCTGGATGCGGAAGTTGGTGGTTTTGTTGAAGTACTCTTTTAAATGAAAATCCTTTATGATATCAGTTGAATGAATGTATGATGCAAGATGGTTAGTAACAGTAGGATTAAATCAACTAGAAAGATAAAGAGAGAGAGAGAGAGAGAGAGAGAGAGAGTCGATTTTATCATGGTTCGAAGAAACCCTCATACATCCACATCAAGTTCTGTCGAACTTGAGAATCCCATTAACTTTTGGATCCAACTCCTCTCTTATTTTTACTAGTTGAGGACCAGTCCTAGAGCTTGACTCACTAATCAAAATCTAAGCACGATTATTGGGTCGTGACCCTTACAACTTTACAACAGCTAGACTAAAGACTATTAGACCAGCAAGCTTCCTGATTTCCAGAGCTTGATCTTCTCTGAAATGGTGCAGCAGTAGAATTACTTCCTTCTTCACGAATCAACTTCTTGACTTGAAGGAGTAGCTTTTCATAAGCTCTTGAACTGCAGTGAATGCCAAGAACTCAGATTGAGTAACAATGGTGAAATCTCGAGAGGTCTTAACACTTGGGAATTCTCTAGGTATTTCGAGTGTTAAGTTTGCCTGAATGCTTAAATTTCTGTAAAGTTTCAGCTCTTAATTAAAATTCCTGTGAGAAACTCCTTTGAAGATGAAGGTATTTATAGGCCTAGAATTTGGATTCTAGCCATTGAGACTCTGACCGATGGTAGGGAGCAGTTGGTGCTAGTCACCTTCATTAGTTGGGATTGGTCTAGGTTGGCAGCTGACGTGGCACCAGTGGATTGAAAGACCACCCAGTCGGTGAGAGACCAGCTTGATTCTTGAGACGGATGGAAAACTAGCTAATAAAACTCCAGCGGGACAACTGGCCTTCTGCATTTTGAGAGATGAGAGAAAAGCTAGATCGATCAAATTGATAGGAGGGAGCAGGAGCTCGTCTAACGACCTCTTCCTTTACAAGCTTGATCAATATGTGTAAGACCTTAACTATCAAGCTTCAAAAAGAAGCTTGCTTCTATCAACTTTACTCTAAAATACTTAAATAAAATCTAAGTGTGGTTTCGAGAAAACATCATCAAAATAACTGCAGAGGGTTCCCAACACTTACTAACTTATCATCTTGAACCTATTGCGGAAGCATAGTTGTGACACATGTGTGGAGACACGTGTCACAGGGCTACAACCATAATATCCCAATCCTCAACTTGTCTCCCTTTCATTCCATTGTTTCTAGTTAACCTCCACGTTTAGAAATAGGCACAGGAGGTAAGTACATTGGTTGTACTTAGTGAGCTTGCCCCCAAAAATCAATACCAGTTAGGGCTATAAATAGACTTACCCAACTTATACAGACTCAGGGGTTTTTGAAAGAACCTGAGCTGTATTTTAAAAATCATTTGCATGCTCTTACAGTTCGATATGCTCATTCATAAATATATGTGCGGCCGCAAGCAATCATGGCATACCCAAGTCTACAGATTAGAGTTGTGCCGAGAGGTTGGCCACCCTCTCGAGCATCTTACCGTTACGTGCACACACCCCATTGATATCTCAGAAGGGCTGATCATTCTGTTGCGGGTAGACTGGTAGATGCATGCTCATAAAACAAGGCAAGTCGAACTTCATAACATTTTATGCATAACATGCAGTTTAAAAACATATGAGCTTTGAAAACTTATAAAAAAAATAAATCTCACTCTTTAATGCATTCAAGCAAGCAAACAAGTAGCAAGCAACTCCGACTCCTTTGTCGCCTTGTCCACATAGCTAGTACCTATTCACATATAGCACATTAATACTAGCTCTTGTACATATAACCTCTTGTACTTACTTAACCTCTTAATGCTTTAGCCTTAATTTATTTCATTATCTTTATACTCTTATACTTATACTTTTATTTTCACTTAGCATTTCTTATATACTTTATATTCATCTTAGCTTAATCATTTAAACTTATCCCCTTTACTTAGTATTTATCTTGTTACACTTATACCTTAACTTATCTCACACTTAATCTTTGAATCTTTATTAATTAAGGAGTGTGAGGCTGAATACAGGGGATTAATGAGTTTTGAGGATCAACATCAAGGTTGAAGTTTAAGGACATGACTCAAGGGCAATTATGAATCAAAGGCATGAAACAAGCTTTGGCAAAATTGCCATACTTAGAAGAAGTTGGTATAACTTGAGCATTCAATCATCACGAAGGCACATAACATATGGATGGATGACTAAGAAGATAATCTTTCACATGGTATTAATCATTAGATTCAGAATTGAATAAATCATAGGCTATGGATCGAACTTTGCCACTATTTTGACATTAAATGAACTTTGGTGACGTTTCAGTAAAATATTCATTCACCACATTTGGCTATGTGAAACAGGGTGAAATTACATATTTCGGAGGCCAACAAACGTAGCTATATCATATCCAAAATTCAGAAAATTTGCACGTAGGGATTTAGAGAAATCGATTCATCATTGAAGGACTTAGAATCTAGAAACATAATTTTGGTAGATTCGCGATGCTATCTTTGAGCTAAGATAACTGGAGAAATACTCAACTATTTGGGGTGCACTTTATATCAATAGAAAGCTTAAACAATGAAGAACAACTTTCATGTTTCACATTTCTCGAGATAAACATGGGATCAGAACGAAAAATAGTGATCAAAATAGTTGGTCTCACATTTTTCTAGCATTCAACAGAATTGACATATACGTTTCAAAGTGACATTGCGGGTTCATATTAGCATGTGTGGTGACCTACCATTAGAAACCTAAGGCAATGAAATTCCTCATGGAAAAAGAAATAAGCTCAAAAGGTCAATAACTTGCTCGGAATCAAGCTCGCAAGTTCAGGGGTATAATCTGGAAAGTCAAACAATGATCATCTTTGAAATCTATCAACATAAACATCATCCTATGATCTTTATATACATGAGGAAAGGCTGGAATCATTAAGAAACAATCAAGAACATCATCATCTCGAAGGTACAGAAGGTCGGCCATGAAGAGGCCAAGGATTCTACCGATTAATTTTCAAGATTTTTATATCATCTTAATCGCACGATTATGAGGAGTCCGATTATGAAAGAATTATCATCATTCCTGAACTTTGGTCTTAAGGATGAATCTAAATCATGAATTAACAAGTTCAAATTATCATCTATTAGCTTGATTTAGGTTCATTTCTGAAATGGGGTAGTAGGAATTTTCACGGTGATCGGAGGTAGTTTCCAGTTGCCGGAGCAATTTTTAGTGGTGGCGTACGGTGGTGGTGATTTCCGGCGGGTGGAGGTGGTGGCCGGATTTTAGAGAGAAGTAAGAGCTTCTCTCACTAGATTTCGAGTCAGGATTTATGAAATGAAGACTTGTTGACCGATTTCATATTTATACTTGGTCTATTTTCCTCTCATTATGTGACACCTGTGCACTTGTGTACAGGTGTATTTTCCTCTCACTAATTCTATTACTTGATGCCCACTCATATACTAATATCTCATTCTATGTACTTAATTTTGTTCCTATAAATGTATAAAAATACATATGGTGTCCAATTAATTGATCACCATTTCCATATAAGTGATTCTCGATCACTTCGTCACATAATCACACTTCACATTGATCACATAATAATCGATCATGTAACCATGTATTCATATCATTGAGCATGTAAATATATAATCCATCTTAATCATATCATCATGCTATTCTCGATACTCGTGCTTCTTGAATAACACCTTTGCTATTCTCATAATTCACTAGACTGCTACGGCAGTCGACGAATAATTCTTAATTACTTAATAGCTCTTCCGAGCTCACTTATCTCATTCGTTGGTCATTGCTAGTCATGCTAGAGCTCCAAATCTTACTCCGGATCGTATCATAAGGTTGATATCCGGATAATACTATTAAATAAAGTCTTGAGCTCTCATTTAATAATTAGCTAATTAAAAAACATTACACCCTTAATTAGTTCGAAATTTATTAGTGATAAATTGAGAGGCTCGATTTTTCTAGAACGGATTTTTGAGGGTTGTTACAAATAACTTCATACTTACTAATGTAATTCGTATTATATTATAGGTAATCAACACTCTTGAAAGGTTTCTACTTATAAATTGGTGCTTGCCTTGATTTTATATGCATCCTCTCATGCAGACTCTCAGTGATGTGGTACGTTATTTTGGAAATAGTTGTTGCGTGCTGCCTAAGGCGCATGACCAGTTATTGTTGAGGTGAGTTCGCAGTTGCTTTGAGTTATTTGTTTTTTTACAGTGTCCATGGACTCTGCTAATTATCTTATTCCACAAAATAAACTGATAACTCAGCTGGGCTCTGGTCTGCATCATATTTCCAGCTTTGAGGCCTCTTCGGAATCAAGATTAAAACTGCATAAAGTGGCATTGATGTCAGTTCTTGATTAAATGAAGTATGAGATTGAAATGAAAGTGGCATTTGTTCAATCACCATATACTAATATTATTATAAAATTTTTATCCTGATTTCGTACCTTTTCTAGAAAATATTTTGTAAGCAAATGTTTGTGCTATTGCTAGGTACGAATATTCGTATTTGTACATGTTCGTACCACAATTGGTCTTGTTTTGGTACGAATTACACATTTCGTACTTGTTCCATGTTCGGCACAATTGGTCTTATTTTTGTGCATTTGAATAAAAAATGAATTATGAAATTCTTACCTGATTTTTAATACAAATTTGACATTTTGTAGTTCGTACCACTTCCCTGTTCATACAAAAAAAAAGGAAAAATGACTGAAAAAATGAAAAAAAAAACAAAGAAAAAAAGAAAAAACAATAAAAGAAGCTGAAAAAAAAAAAAAAAAAACTAAAAAATAAACAAAAAAGGAAAAAAGGAAAAGAAAAAAACAAAAAAAGCTGAAAAAAATGAAAATAAAAAAATAAAAATGGAAAAGAGAAAAAAAAATGAAAATAAAAAAATGAAAAAAATGAAAAAGAAAGAAAATGGAAGCAAAAAAACAAGAATAAACAAAGAAAAAAAAAACGAAACATGAAAGAAAAAAAAAACAAAAAAGAAAAAGAAAAAAAGAAGAAGAAAAGAAACGAGAAAACCATAGAAAATGAGAGAAGAAAAATAAAAAGGAAATAAAAGGAATAAAGGTAAAAAGAGTGTGCTAAAGAGAGAAAGAAGATAGAGGAGTGGGAGGAGGGAGTGCCCCATGTGCATGCACAAAAGGACAAAAATAAGGGTATTTTAGTCCTACAAGTTAAAATTGGGTATTTGGGTAGTAAATTAAATGGGGTGGGTAGAATTTGATTTTTTTATGGGAAAGTGGTAGACGTGCAGGGGCTGATGGGCCTGCCGGTTTTAACCGAGCCCGGCCCGTCAGTCAATGGTTTTGGCCCGGCCCTCCAGTCAACGGGCCCGGACCGGAACCGGGACCGTATATGCCCGGACCGGGCTAGGGTCGAGTGATGAGAGGCCCAGACCTGCCAGTTAACCGATGGGTTAGGCCCGACGGGCTTACCCCTGAACCGCCAGTTTACAAGTAGCTGTTGGGGCCCGACGGGCCGAGCCAGGCCCGGCGGACCGAACAAGCAAAATCAGAGTTGCAGTAGGCTGGCTGGGGCAGTGGGGCGTGGTGGGGCTAGCTGCAACGGCTCCTAGCTGTTGTGCCTTGTGGCTGGCCCCTTCCCCTCCTTTCCACTCTTCCTCCTACTCCTATAAATTAATATCTCAGTCAAACACACATTCACAACAATCTCTCAACTCTCAAACTCTCATTTTCACTCTAAAGCTCTCATTTTTCACTCTCAAGTTCTTAAGTTTCAAGCACTCAAGCTCTCACTCTCATTCTCTTAATCTCTATTGACTATTATCACTCTCTCAACTTAATCTCTATTCTCATTCTCATTCATTTTCATTCTATACTCTCAAGTTTCAACTCAACTCAAGTTTTCACTCTCACATTTTGCACACACTAACTCTCACTTTCATAACTACACACACACATACACAATGTCTTCCAAAGGAAACAAGGGCAAGGGCAAGATCGTCGGTAAAACCCAAAGCGAAGGAGGCCGACCATCTCAAACTCAAAAGGCAAGAAGGGCGGAAGTGGCGGAGGAAATCTCAAGGCAAGTCACCGAACGACTTCAAGCTCAAGAAGACGAGAGGTTTGAGGAGATGGTTCATACGATGGAAAGCCAAGAATTCGAATTTCATGGCTCGAACGACGATGAAGAGCACGAAGATGACGTGCTAAACCAACCTCTCCCAACAAATACCATCATCAAGGAACCAAAGTCCGATGTCTTCAAGAAACACTTTAGAAAAGTGTTGGCTCCGGATATCGAAGGCCAACCTCCTCTCTGTGATGGTCGAAAGAGATACATCGTATATTGCAACTATTGCACAACGGAATACAATGGATCGAAAGGGGAGGCTATGGCACGATGAATAGGCACATGGCGAGCACGCATCCGAGTGAGTTCGGAATGTCTAGTTCTCAAACTTAAATTTGAGGTACCACTTCATCTTCGGAGACGGGTACGCTCTCTTTATTTAAATTTGATAAAGCTCGATACGATGATGCATGTGCTAGATATTGTGCTATGGAGAAACAACCTTTTAACTATGCCGAAAGAATAACTTATGAAGCATCCTATAGAGATGGATTAGGTCCCCATGCTAGCAAAGTTGCTAGAACTCAAATGCTTAAGAGGATTAGGCGACAATACATGGAAAAAAAACAAGATTTGATGAAATATTTGCTTCGTTTAGCTCATAAAGTTTCTATTTGTGCCGATATTTAGACCGATGCATATAATAAAAATAGTTATATGAGAATTACTTGTCATTGGATTGATGCAAAATGGATTTTGCAAAAACGTTTGATTGCATTTAGGGAGTTTGAAGAGCCTCACACGGCTCAAAATATTGCTTTGATTATTATTACCGTTTTAAATGAATATTGTTTGATTAATAAGGTTTTTTCGGTTGGTTTTGATAATGCAACGGCGAACACCGCTAGTATTCCTTCACTCATTGAAGCATGTTCACCATCTTTTGATGGAAAATACTTTCATTCTAGATACATTTGTCATATTTTGAATTTATGTGTCCAAGATGCGCTTGAAAATTTTCAAGATTCCGTTGTTCCTATTAGAAATGTCGTTAAATATTTGCATAAATCAAAAACTTTGGGGAAAAAATGGTAAAAATATTATCGTACAAAGGGTCTTGTTTATACGTGTTTCAAACAAGATGTATCTCATCGTTGGAATTCTACTTATGAGATGCTTAATAGTACCATAGAGTATAGGGGTCATTTATGTAATTTTTTTAGAAAAGAGTTTTCATCATTTCAATTAGTTCTTAATGAGATTTATATTGGGATGCATGTATGGATTTATATGGATGATTACAGGTTTTTCATATGACTACTAAACAATTATCGGGTGTTTATTATTGTACTTCCGTTAAAGTGTTGGAGCATTGCATGTATATTGCCATGTCTTTTAAGACTTGTTTTACTAGGCCAAACTTGCAAGGTGTGATTTATTTTATAGTTGAAAAGTGGCTAAAGTATTTTAGGGAGATTCCCAAAGTTTTCTTGCTTGCTAAATGTTTGGATCCTAAATGGAGATATGATGGTGTTTGTCAAATGCTTGAGATTTATTATGATGATTTTTTTGCAAATGGACTTTAGTGGTGTTGTAATTGATGGTCAACAAATATTTTTTGATCTTCCTAATGTGCAACAAATCAAGGATGATCTACATAGGACTTTGAGAGATCTTTTTGAAGAATATAGAATGAAGTATGGTACTAATGAGGATAACAACACCAATATTCCTTCTTCTTCTATGATGTCTTCTGATTTTCCCTTTGCTATGAACTCATTAGATCATTTAGTTCAACAAATGCAAGGAATGTACCAAAATAGAACCTATGAACTTCCAAGGGGCCAAGGTAATAGTGAATTGGATATGTTTTTGCAAACTCATTTTGTCTTTGGTGTTGAAGATAGTGGTCCATCGATCAATGTGTTGAAGTGGTGGTCGAAAAAAGAGGAGTACCCAATACTCTTGATCATGGCGAATGAGTTATTTACTGTCCCGGCATCCACCGTATCCGTTGAACAAGCCTTTAGCACCGGAGGTCTTATGCTAGATCAAAGAAGATCAACCATGAAGCCGGCGAACATTGAAGCTACCATGTTGCTTGATGATTGTTGTAGGGCCGACCTTAGAGCTCAAGAACCGGAATGGGATGATCGGAATGAGAGCGAAGATGAAGCCTTCACCGAGACGGATCGATCGGCATCGGGTGCGGAGTAGGAAGCGTGGTGTTGTAAAAAGAACTACGTCGACTTTGATTCCTCTATAACTATGAAGATACGTAGGCAACTCAATTTTAGAAATTAAATTGAGCTCAAGTCTTTTATTGTTATATTTTTCCTCTTTTCAAATGTAAAATAGAGTAATTAGTGTTGTTGTGAAGAAAAAATATTTATGTAATTATAACTTTGTAAGGTAGAAGAATTAGAAGACTACAACACAAGTGATAAGTTGTAATTTTATCACATTATTAATACAAAGTCCTTTTCATCAAACATGGTTTTTACACGTCAAATTAGTATGGAAGTTGTGGGTTTTAGGTGAACTGGAGCTCGAACGAGGAAGAACGGGTTGAAAAAGGAACGAGAGCCAGCAAGAAATGGGCTGGCAGCGCGACCGCTTCAGAGAAAGGGTCTGGTCGCGCGTATATGCATGAACTTCGTGCTGGCCCGCGCGACCCGGCGTGCGGTCTCGCCGCCCGGCCCCAGAGAAGCGGTCCACCGGTTTCAGTCCGAGCCTGCTGGTTTTCAACCGGCCCGGAACCGGTAAGCTCAAAGCCCGGCCCAAAACCGGCATCCCTACCCGCGGTTCGGGCTAGGGTTGGAGTTTTTCGAACCGGGGCCCGGCGGGCCTAGCCCTAAACCGTTGGGCCCTGAACCGTGGGCAGGTCTAGAAAGTGGGTAGTAGGCATATTGCCCCCTAGTATTAAAATATTAGCACCTATCATTGCTAAAGTATAAGTACCAATTCAATTTATATATTATCTGTTTGTCTCTAAGAACCTTGCCTTCAATTTTATTTTGAGTCGTCGCTCAAAACCATACACGAAGCATTTTGGACATATATAGATTCACTCTAACAATATATTTTATATCCTTATAACATTACATATTTATTACATTTACCATTTATATCTCATCACTTAACTATATACTCTTTAAAGTGTTTGAAATTGTATGACAATTTTTTACATGTGCAATCTCAAAGGGGGTAATTTAAATTTTCACACATTCATTTATACATTAATATTCACAAATTATATTATTTATATTTCTTTATTTATATATTGTTGGGATATAATGTTAGGATATATTATACAGAGGAATGGGGTGATCATGATTTTGATGAGATTCCAAACTCATCCCGAAATCTCTTAGAATAATTTCTTGGAAAGCCAACTTAGGCATAGTCACATTCCTGTGTAGTTCAGTATGGTTCACATGTTAAGGAACCAAATAGTATAGTCATGTACAGTAGAGGCCTGATCAAGGAATGAAGATCAAAGCCGCAACGAACAATGCGATGCAGACAAGTGAAGTACTCAAAGGACTGCTGATCACCAAGCTGATCAAAGCAGGTTACTCATTAGCAGATAAGTATCAGGAACGGTGCTGGCATTCAAGAAGGAGACTTAAGGAGCAATCAAGTGAAGATCAGCAAAGTCTCCAACGGATAAGAAGCTCAGCCAGAAGAGGGTACAAGTCAAAAGCTACACCAAAGCGCATTGAAAAGGGGCGAAGTAATCAAAACCCGGGAATCCCGTCGAAAAGTTGTTTCACCCGTTCCCGATAAGATCGGCCGCTGCTACACTTTGCAGAATCCAACGGTTACATTTGACTCCCATACTATAAAAGCTCAAGGCCTCTCATCAGAAAGAGAGAGAAGACGTGCCTAAGAAGAAGACTCCATCGAAGCCTAGTGCTGATGTAGATTTTCACGTTTTTTGTCTTAGGCCTCCAGTTCTTCAAGTTCCATTAAGTACTCACCTTGTTCAAGTGTTCATGTCTTATGAGATCTAGCCTTATGTTTTTCACTATAAACTAAGCCTCACACATATCTTAGCTTAGTCGAACATCCATATCCTTTATATCGTTCTTCAATGTGAAGGGATGTCTCATTAGTTGGAAAACCATTTCTTTACGCCAAACGAAAGAAGAGGTGTGTTGGCTTGGTATTGGACGATTGCTTACTTGAATCGTGAAAGGACTCAACTGTTGGCCAGATACAAGGTGGAGTTCATAAAAGTGGTGAAGTCTCTCCTAGATTTCAATTCTAATGAAATCAGAGATCGACGGGAAGCTCATCCAAATGCCAAGTTTGTGGATGAACTTATTCCCGAAGAGTCACGCGAGGAGTGGGAGGAAGCAAAAGTGACGTTCATAAAGATGTGCTATCATTAGAAGGTCTATTCGACCAAGTTTAAGATGAACGCCTTTGTGGATTTCATGAGCACCAACATATCTCAGCTGTGGTCGGTGATGAAGGAACTGCTGTTTGAAAGCGTTCCTTTCCCCACTAGATCTTTGAATTGTAAGTGATAATTCTTGTAACAACCCGATTTTAAGTCTCTAAATTATAGTATTTAATTTTTTTTAAATTTTTTTTCTATATATATTTTTTTCTTGAGTTATAAGATAGTCTAAGTCGCGCCTTACATATTCTATTTACACTATATTGGGGTGAAAATTTATTTCTAAAAATTATA